>JANAVB010021797.1:14259552-14394552 GCA_029216955.1 Iris pallida
CTCAGAGCCTTGATTTCATCTTGAGATTTAACAGTGGCGCGACGACGTGATTCTTCCTGTCGGACAGCTTCATCCTTGAAAGGAATCAGTTTCATATCCTTTTCTTCCAACTTCACCAGCTGAGCCTTCAATTGGTCTAAAGTTGTGGCAGTCGCAGCAGCCTGAACCACGTAATCTTCCTGCTCAGACGCAACTGCTAGTAAGTCTGCCTCAAGCTGGGAAATCTCTTTGTGAAGCTGCACAATCTGATTGTACTTTTCAGTAATCTAGATGGCCAGCTTATTCTTTGAGGCAATACGAGCCCTACCTGCAGCATCAAACTGTTCATACTGATCAGCCAGCTCACTGGTCTCTTTAGCCAATGCCTCCTTCCTCGCTGGAAAGTAGCCTCCTCCTCCTCAAGAGCCGCAATCAGAGCCACATCCTCCTCAAGGAACAATAATGTTGGGCTTTGCTGACTAAATCTTCGGAGTTTGGCCACTTGATTTTCCAGGTCAGCTATGACCTTCCTTAAAGCATTAGCTCGCTCTTCATAGCCAGCAATACTTTCAAGGCCTGTCACATGGCATTCAGCAATAGCCCTCACAGGCCCGAAGACGGCATTTCGGTTCGAAACTCCAGGAAGCTTTACTTTCAAAACGGAGTAGAAAGCTCTTATGACTTCCTGAGCCATCTCATCATCTTTAGAAGAGATCATTGGAGATGAAGCTTGATGGGGATCTTCTGTCCCAGGGAAAGCTACTTGGGATGAAGATGAACCTAACAAATAAAGCAATATACATATCAGTGACAAAAAAAACTTACTTAAAAGAGTATGAAGGAGTTGTAATTTCATACCTCATGTCGGCTCAGTAACAACTGGAGCTAGGGGAATGGGAGCAGACCCAGGTCGTCAACTGTTAACATCAGCCAAAGTAGCATCAGGCTGCTTACCTTCCACGGTCCCAGCTGGACCCAAAGCAGATTCAATAATGACCATCTCGACGGGCCGATCAAAGACTTCTTCAGTAACCGATGCCAATTTACTGGAAAAACCAAGTGCAGCTTCTTGTATATCCCCGGTATCTGGGGCAACCTCCGTGCTTTGTTCCCTCCTCTTGTCAATAAGGGAATATACGACGAAAGTCAACCTTACAAGTTGCACATAAAATTGAAGTCAGAAAATCTCATCCGAAGAAAAGTGCAAGAATGACATACCCAGAGGAGGGTGAGCTGATTGGACTTGATTTTCATCCAAATCTTTTATCATAGCTCCTATCGCAGACATATCCTCCAAAGAAATATCATAGAAGGGACTGGCTTTCTGATCACCATCATGGTCTGGGCCTTCGCCCTGATCATCCCTTTGCTCAAACCTTACAACTGAAGAAGACCCACCCTCATCCATCGGTTGAGGACGAGCAGGGAACACCATTGTTACGTCTACCTCTTCAGATGAAGAAGCACCTGCCTCGACCGTGACATCAACGTCCTGCACAAAGGGCAAACGCAATGGTGAGAAAACTTCTAACGGTTTGACCAAAACGGCTATGGAGTCTAGGAAGAGATCTACCTCCCGAATGGTAACGGCCTGCAACGCCATTCCACCTCTCCTGGTCTGCCGGAAAGATCTTCTGGAAGGAGGCGAGCCGGCGCACACATCCGTGACCTTCTTTATCCCTCTGGAGACAACAATCTTCTTCCTTTTGGATCGTTGAACCAGCTCAGTAGAAGCTTTCCTCTTGTGAGGAGTATCAGGAAGAGGATCTTCAGTATCCTCTTTCTGAGGTACTGTAAGAATCGGCTCCTCAAGAATGACTCTCTGCTATGACGCTGCAGCCGACTCAGCTGAGGGTGCGGCACCTTCCCTTTTGTGACCCCCCATTGCGCGCACTCGTCCTATATCGACAAGAGTGGGAGCAAGCCTGGTTCCCAATATTAAACTCTATTCATGGTCATACCAAGGATGAAGGGTATTTGTAAACCCGTCTCCCAAAAAAATGTTTTATTTTATTCATTTACTAATGTATTATGTGGAAATTCTAACTCTGTTAATACTTAACTAAGTTGGGTAAAAATATATTTTCATATACATAATCAAATATACTATTGGGCCGCTGAATCTTATATATATTGATTGTTACGTATATGTGATAGCAGGATTAGATTAGCTAGATAATAACATACAAATCCTAGGTATTAGATATCCATAACCTGTCATCTATATTTAGGTATATAATATATGTTGCATATAGAGAAAGAGACAAAAGTGGGGTTTAAGTATATAGATCAGCCAACCCACCAAGCCCACCCACCAAGCAGGTCTATCTAGTTAGCCCACCCATCCTATAAATTCCTATATAACCTACATTACCTAACCCTAGCTGCAAATAAAAAAGTTCTTCCCACTTCTCATATTTTTCATTTTCTTCTCCAATGGAGCAACAGATCCATTACTTCTCCATGGATGCAAGCCACTTACACCTCCCATCAGTACACCATCTCACCCCTACACCCGCCCAAGCTCGACCCCTTATTTGTGGCCAACGCCTCACTTTATCGAGCAATGATCAACCGACGGAGGGGCTCATCGACCTCTCCCATAAGCTAGCATGTGGCCTCGTCTGTCTTGCACAGGGAACGACCTCCGTGTGTCGGCCAGACCCGCCACCGAGGTGCTGGAAAGAACCTCCAAGCAATCATCCACTCTTCTGTCTTCGGCCTTTCTCCATCTGAAGTTGATATTCCCTGGGAAAAAGCTTCATAGGCGGATACAAAGCCAAACACTTCCACCATGATCTGCAGACTTTGCCAACGAGCCATCCTTCAAGTTGCCATCGTCGACTGTTGCACATATTCATCGAAGCACCGTTAATGACCGCATCTTTTGGGAAGAGTCGACGACGACGTTGTGACAACTCTCTTTTGCGCGTCCGCACCAACCAGTCGGCACCGAAACTTGAGTTTCTATTGGCAATGTCGGTTTCCCATGTGCTACATAAGAATAAGAGAGATAATGGTAATATCGTGGTCGTCACCTTCAACTTTGGGTTCATCAAAAAAATAATGAAGATGGAACCATTATCAACTCAAGCGGAGGCTACTGTTGCTTTAGTACTGGAGAAGAGGTTTGTGCATGCTTCTCATACACGTGAATGCAATTTCAGCATCAACTCCATATGAAGGTAAAATTTCATATGAGCCCTCACCTAGTTTCATAATTACAAAAATTACCATTAAGAAACAGTTACATATAGGTGATGAAGTGTTGTACCCAAATATTTGGCCGAGACCATCATTCATCCAAATCCCGTTAAAATATTAGAAGGAGAAGTAATATGCTTAGACTAATGTTTGCATGAATTAAAAAATAAAGTAGCTTATATGATTTATGTATAAAATATTCCCTACTCCTTCCCTATATGCATGAAAAAAATAAAGAGGGAATCATATGTTCAACTAGAGTGCAAAGCACGAGTAGTAATATTTGTTAGGAATGTAACAACATAGGACATAGTATAGTCCACGTGCATGGTTGCATGAAAACACATAGAAAATTTATTAAGGTCCCTGTAACCTACATAATTGTATAACTAGATCCTATATAATGTATATAATTATATGTTACGTGTTATATTGTTATTTGTGTTAGTCTATAGCATAATTATTATATATATTAAATTAAGGTTAATTAAACAGTTTAGAAATCATGGAAACCTACGAAACGACATGCGTTTTGCCAATCCGGACGACGTTATCACGAACCGAAAGCATCAAAATATGCGTATCAACATCGCGGACGTGTGGGCTTTGACGGAATTCAAATTGGTTGCGTGTGCATGATGAATTTGATGCGTATTCATCGAAAACTCCCATATCGGCCACTTTGCAAAAACTCCAATTACTTTGTGCACATTCTTCAGATTGAGACAAAACTTGCGCCAATAGGACCGTACCATTTTTCTGGTCCTGTATGTCAAGTTTGGTCCGATTCTGAGACAGTTGATCGGATTATCGTTTTGCGGGTCCAACGATCTGATTCAACGGGCGATTTTGTGCACGGCTCGCCAGAATCCAACTTTGGACATACGGTTGGGTTCATATCATCAAAAATAATCCGTAGACATGTAGTTTGACGACTTTAGAGATCATTGACTCTGGTACGCTTTTTGGTGCAAAGCGGGTCCAACGGCGGATACCGTTTGGGCCCAAAATGACCGTTTTGCCCCTGTGTCCAGAATTGAACTTAAGACAGGCAATCCTAACTAATTTGACTATTCTAAGAATTTTGGCAATATTTGTTTCAGCTTTCGGAGACAGTTGTGAGATTTGGACTTTATGGCTTACCAGTTGACATTATATTGTGGGTTCTTCGTGCTACCACTAGGCAAGATACCTTGCCTTCCTCTACAGTTTAATTTCATATTTATAGTTTTCATGTTGTCATTGTATTATCATTATATACTCTATTTGCTATAGATCTTATATCTTATCATTAGTTTCTAGTTAACTTGATTTATATTTTCTACATACCATGTTCACCAGTTTATTGTCTTGTTTGACTTAACTGTAGTTATACTGGACTTGACTGTGTCTTAAATGAGTCGTACCTTGTCTCACCAGTACGTTACTTGAGTCGTGTCATAGAACGAGTACGTGTAGTTGAACTGCTAAATCCTTGTTATCGTTTCCTCAACCAGATAGTCCACACTCGGGACGAGGGTTGACCGTTTGCACCAGAGAGTCCACACTCGGGACGAGGGTGATTGTCTTGATCTGTTTACATCCGTGAGTCTACACTTGGGACGAGGATGTTAACTTGTTTATTTGCACAAGAGATTCCACACTCGGGACAAGGGTGCCTTGCCTTGAACTAACCAGAGAGTCCACACTCGGGACGAGGATTAGTGATTAGTTCAAACCTATAAGTCCACTCGGGGCGAGGGTTTGGTATTCCATTGATCTCATGTTCACTTGTTCATCCAGTAGTTCAGTTATGTGTAGTTGTTCTTGTATTCCAGTTCATAGTCACCCGTCAGTAGCCACTTGTCGTTAGTCACTTGTTAGCGATTTCGGTCGTAGTTCCTTGCCATGCATGTCTCGTTCTTTACTTATATCATGTTTATAGTTTATGTATGATTAAACTGCTAGATAGGCATATTTTTATGTGTCTTGCTATGTCCGTTGAGGACCTGATGATCTCTTCAGGTTTAGCGACTGCATGGAGTTAGTTAGCAAAGCAGGATGGTAGATGATTGTGATGCATGATTCAGGTATTTGTCAGTGATATTTCATTGTTATCCTTTCATGCTTTACATTCCTTATCATGAGATATCCTGCTTATTGATTCACTTTAGAGACTCTTGTTATATTCTTTGAGTCTTATCGGACATATATGCTAGTAGGCTGCAGACCACGACCCATAGTGTTCATTCAAGTTTCATACATTTATTGTGGATTTGAGATATAGATTTGTTTTGCCATGATTTGGCAGTTTACCATGCACTTGACAGCGTTTACGTATTCGAGTCGGGCTAGAGTCCGCTTGATGCGTAGCTAGCTTGCTCACGAGCTCGCATCCGAAAAGCGGGTGCGGGTCATGACAAGTTTTTTTGGTGGCACATGCAGGTCAGAGCATATATCGGTTACGTAACTGTACTGATACGAGCCTGCGACTATGACTAAACCTTAGAAATCTCAATCCACTCTGCCTTGAAAATTCTCTTAGAAATTTCTCTACCGTCTTTGAAACTCCATATTCATTCTCGATTATTCTCCCTTGCCCCCCCCCCCCCCCCCCCCCCGTACCATTGATTCTCGTCCCTTCTAATTCTGAGGTGACGAATAATCTTACTGTCTAGAATTTATCAAAAAAATTTAGTTATAGTGTAAGTTAGTTGATTATTGAATTTTGGTTGCTTGATAGATATGAGGAGATTAGAAATACCACATGCCATAGATACCTATTGGTAGTAATTTACAACTAGTGTGTAAGGTTATAAAATGTTATGACATCATGTGTTTGAAGAGGTAGTGTGACCAAAGGTGGGTAGAGATTCTAGCGAACGTATTCTTGGTAGTTAGTTAATTGTGAAGAATATTGATGAAGTTACTATATTTGGTATTAAAAAAACTCTTTAGAAGATAAAATCTATTGAGAGTTTTAAGTATTGATATAAGTCAACAGACTGGAATTATGATGATTATATTGTTAGAGGATAAAATAATAGTAGGCAACGATTAGAAAATCCTTTAGTGAATAAGATTAAAATTTTCAAAGTTTTATGATCTTATGGTATTTGTAAATGGCATTGAGAATTTTTTTATGGAAATTAGTGTTAGAAGAATTAGATCAGATCGAGGATTAGTGAAGATGATGGCGCTTATTCAGCAATCAATAAAGGAGGAAAGAAATTAAGAAAAAGAAAATTAATATAGTACAATTGGTTGGAAAAAAAATATTTATTGGAATTTCTTTTTTGAAACAAATTCGAATATTAGATTTACATTTTAAAATATTGAAAAAATTCCACTTAGTATGTTCTTGTGTCATATGGGTTGATTCAAAGGTGGGTAGAAGGTCTGAGGTTTTGTAGTTACGAAATGACTATGAGAATTGATAGCTAGAGGGGCCCCGTCTTCTACCATTACTGATGGACTTGTTCCTTAAATTTCGAGGACAAAATTATTGTAAGGTGGGTAGGATGTAAACCCCTCTCCAAAAAAAATGTTTTATTTATTCATTTACTAAAGTATTATGTGGAAATTCTAACTATGTTAATACTTAACTAAGTTGGGTAATAAATATTTTTTATATACATAATCAAATATATTTTATCGGGCCACTGAAGCTTATATATATTGACAGTTACGTATATGTGATAGCAGGATAATTAGATTAGCTAGATAATAACATACAAATCATAGGTATTATATATCCATAATCTGTCATCCATATTTAGGTATATAAATATATGCTACATATAGAGAAAGAGACAAAAGTAGGGGTTAAGTATATAGATCAGCCAACCCACCAAGCCCGCCCACCAAGCAGGTCTATCTAGTTAGCCCACCCATCCTGTAAATTCCTATATAACCTATATTACCTAACCCTAGCCGCAAATAAACAAGTTCTTCCCACTTCTCATATTTTTCATTTTCTTCTCCAATGGAGCAACAGATCCATTACTTCTCCATGGATGCAAGCCACTTACAACTCCCATCAGTACACCATCTCACCCCTACAGCCGCCCAAGCTCAACCCCTTATTTGTGGCCAACGCCTCGCTTTGTCGAGCAACGATCAACCGATGAGGGGCTCATCGACCTCTCCCATAAGCTAGCATGTGGCCTCGTCTATCTCGCACAGGGAACGGCCTCCGTGCGTCGGCCAGACCCGCCACCGAGGTGCTGGAAAGAACCTCCAAGCAATCATCCCCTCTCCTGTCTTCGGCCTTTCTCCATCTGAAGCTGATATTCCTTGGGAAAAGCCTCATAGGTGGATACAAAGCCAAACACTTCCACCATGATCTGCAGACTTTGCCAACGAGCTATCCCTCAAGTTGCCATCGTCGACTGTTGCACATATTCATCGAAGCAGCCATTAACGACCGCATCTTTTAGGCAGAGTCGACGACGACGTTGCGACAACTCTCTTTTGCGCGTCCGCACCAACCAGTCGGCACCGAAACTTGAGTTTCTGTTGCCAATGTCGGCTTCCCGTGTGCTATGTAGAAGGAAAATAAGAAGCCATATCCTGCTACGTAGTTGTTGTTCCCATATAATTGGTAATATCGTGGTCATCATCTTCAACTTTGGGTTCATCAAAGAAATAATGAAGATGGAACCATTATCAACTCAAGCGGAGGCTACTGTTGCTTTAGTACAGGAGAAGAGGTTTATGCATGGTTCTCATACACGTTAATGCAATTTCAGCATCAACTCCATATGTGTTACGACCCGTACCCTAGATAAGGGTACGAGACGTGGGTACGTCCAGCCTATGTCGCAGTGTTGGCGGTAGAACGCTGTCCTAGTCAATTATCTAACAATATAAGGTATCTGTACAGTATATACACTCTGAATTGAGGTGACATAGCAGAATACAGTCTCAATCACATCTAAGGCAGAAATTGATAAGATAGATAGATAGATATGAAATAAATCCACAAATAGATACAAACAGATAGAAGTCTAAGTGTCTAAGATGTCATAAATCCAGAAAACATCCTAAATCTCAAATACAGTAATCCATAGTGTAAATAAATACAACTGATAAACACTAATCTAAACTAGTGGTGTGTCATCCACTACTGAGGGATCCTGCTACTGATCCAGGTCACAACAATCCTCTAGGATAGTCCCATAATAGGTAGTACAGAGCGCCTCATCCTCTGTAATATTTTTAACAGGTCCAGTCAGGACAGGAGAGAGCACAATACATCTCATGCAAATTATAACAGGTTAGGAAATATAAACATGCTAAGAGTAAGATACATGAAACTGAAAGAACAACATGATATAAAAGAGAGAGATGTAAGTAAATAGCTACAATATATATATAGAACTATCAGTGACTAGTGATTCAGAGTACAAGATAAACATGTGAACAGCTGGAGGTGATTCATGACTATATTAAAGAGGTGATTCATGACTATACTACTTTGGAATTATTCACAAGTTTATTTCTACTCCCCCATCCCCAATCAATACACAAGGATCCAGTCACATTACGTTAAGATTCAGGACTATGCTACTGGCTCATAAAGAGTGATTCATGAATAGATTCATGAAGGCTCTGTGATTCATGAGAGTACATGAATCACAAGCTGATACATGATAGATTCATGATAATAGAATCATGAGATACATGATGTAAGTGAAACACACGAGACATGAGTATCCGATGCTCCCGAGAGGGATAACATCTCATGAAGGGATCCATATAGTACCAATCCGTATTACCAATGTATCAGCATCAAGTAAAGTAATCTAAAGCAGGAATATAATCCTAAATAAGATATGAAATAATCAGAGAATATACTCGCCTGGTATATGAATGTCACTCCCCAATCCTGGAATACGTATTTTAATACGTAAACCGATAAATTATATTTACCTTAAATTTATACGATATTTATTATGCAGTATTTCTTTATGCATTTCCCAAAAATATTCGACAAAATATTATTTCCTAATTTATTTTCTGCATTCGGGCCTACAGTTTTGGCTCATTTGGGTAACCTATTCTTGGTTCACCCATGGTTCATCACGAACCCTTTGGTTCATCATGAACCCATGGGTCCAAGATCTATATATATAACTCATCTCATTCTCTCTCCTCTCATTTATTTCATCTTATTTATTTCCTCCACCAACCAAGGCAAGTACCAACTTGCTCAAGAGAGGGATCAATAATTTTGTTAATGATTTCTTACAAAACTATTTGCCAAAACATGTTCTTCGCCTCAATCTATACTAGTTTAGAACTTAAAATTTTCCATTTTGAAGCTTTGATTTTTGTAGATCTAAGTTTTAATTATTTTGGATTTCCTTAGTCTTGATCTATTTTCGTTAAAGTTTTGTAGGTTTTGATGCTTCCATGTGGAAGAGAATTCCATTTCACCCAAGATGGAACCTTGGAAATCCGAATTTGGAGTTCGGATGGCCAAGTTGTGATGTTTTGAAGTTTTGGGTTCTGCCATGTTGTTCTTGCTGTTTGGAGAAGACAGTGAGCAGTGTGCAGAGCTTCTTAGCTCACGCACACTGAGCTATGCACGCTCTTTAGTGCTACGTACGCAGACTTAGGTACGCTTCCTGTTGGAAGCGTGTCTCCCGTAGCGTGCGTGACTTTTCACCTACGCTGCTCCCTGTAGCGTGCGTGACTTTTCACCTACGCTGCTCCCTGTAGCGTGCGTGACTTTTCACGCTACTCTTTCCCTTGAGCCTGTGTGACTTTTCACGCAGCCCTCTTCCTTGAGCTTGCGTGACTTTTCACGCTGCTCTCTCCTTGAGCTTGCGTGACTTTTCATGCTGCTCTTTTCCTTGAGCCTGCGTGACTTTTTACGCAGCCCTCTTCCTTGAGCTTGCGTGACTTTTCATGTTGCTCTCTCCTTGAGCTTGCGTGACTTTTCACGCTGCTCTTTCCCTTGAGCCTGCATGACTTTTCACGCAGCCCTCTTCCTTGAGCTTACGTGACTTTTCACGCTGCTCTCTCCTTGAGCTTGCGTGACTTTTCACGCTGCTATTTCCCTTGAGCCTGCGTGACTTTTCATGCAGCTCTCTCCTTGAGCCTGCGTAATTTTTCACGCACGCTGCCTTGTGTAAGCCTGCGTGACTTTTCACGCACGCTGCCTTGTGTAAGCCTGCGTGACTTTCTACGCACGCTGCCTTGTTGTGCGTACGCTTTTGATATTTTATTAGATATTATATGACCATTTTATATCCTTACGCCTTTTGTCCCGAGCATGATATAAGCACTAATGTGACCCCGGAGAACAAAGTGTTCCTAGTTGATACATGTACCTGAATGTCCCAGTTCTTGTTCATGCTCGACAAATGACTCGTAACTCCACGTGGCGTATTTGCAATGATGCATTACACTAAGGAGGGTAGCACATGTTGACATACTGATTGACATGGATCCTCTTTGGGGTACTCGTACTAAAGTACGACTTTAGGAGGATAATCATGCAGGCCACAGCAGGAGAGTCCAAGATTTCACCTAGGGTTAAACTAGGCAACTGAATATACTAGATGCATGGGGAGGGCAGAGTCCCGAGATCGTATTACACCAGCCGCCCTGAGATATTGTCTTGGCGCACCGGCTGGTCTCCACGGATACTATGTCGTCCGCAACGAGTGGATGACTGTATCCGATTAATTCCTGCTATATATTACATGTCTTGGCAAGGTGGCCTCACGAGGGACCTGTGCTCAATGACACATGTCTACGCGAACCCCTGGGTTGGTTAGCCTTGCTGGAAAGATACGATCTGAGGATTTTCTAATAACATGACGCGAGGATAACCTCGTCCCACTAGAAACTCGTAGACTTGATTGGCCGTAAAAACGACTTGCTTGTATCCTATTACCTTCCACGAATAACCGAGGGAAGCGGACTGTTGTGGTATGTGATCCAACCTATGTTCTTGTTTGATTGTTGGGTTGGTTATCGTACTATGACAGGCTGTGGACCGAAGTTATGAACGGAAGACTTATTCTGATTGTGAAGTGCTACCTCTGTGAATGACTGAGGAACATGGTCTATCATGGTACATAATCCAACCCATGTTCTTGTTTGATTGTTGGGTTGGTTATTGTGCTGCGATAGGCTATCGACCGAAGTCACGATCAGGAGATTTTATTGTTTATACCCTTTAACTTATGTGAAAGTTATAGAGTACGACGCGTCCCGACTCCATGCGGCACCTTTTGTCCTTGTTTGGTTGTAAGGGTGCCATATGGGTTCGAGGATGTGGCGTTACCCTATAATGGTAGCATAAGTATTACTATTATCAATCATTCTATTTAACTGGGTTTTAATCTTAACTCTTGTGCCCCATTGGCGGTACTTGCTATTCGGGGCTGACCCCGCTGGTTTTGTTTGGCCAGATCTCGTAGCAGAGCCAGAGGACACGATCTTCCTCCCTGACATCCATGGTGCATACTAGGAGCATGGCGGTTCGGGGACTCGAGTGGGTTTCTTCTCCACCACTCCTGCTTATACTTTTGCGGCGTTTAGCCACCGGCACCTGTTAGCCGGATTACTTGATATTTTGTGTCAGTACATAATTATAATTAAACAGACTGCAGCTGTGTATAATTTTGTACTCCTGACTCTCTAAGACAGCTAAGTTATAAAGCTAGTCTCTCATGATCATTTTGATGAAGCGTCAGGGACGCCTTACTGCTTTATCTTTAATGTTCATTTAATTGCTGATTTGACATGATTGATTGAGACATAGAACTCTGTGGGACCATAGGAGACTTGATTGTAGCATGTACCCCCTAGTCTCTCGACAGCCACGATCGCCGTATGACGTTACGTACCTCATATGGAGTAGCTGGCCTAGTCCGTCCCCGTATTTCGGTACTGGGGCGTGACAAGGTTTTAGTGGTGGCCCATGCAGGTCTAATTTTCAGACTTGTGGGGTATTGCGAACTATTAGGAGTCTCAATCAAAACTTGTTCCCCTTGAAATTCTGTTTCGAATTCTCTGTCCTTGCCTTGATCTCTAACCTGACTTGCATTTTCGAAATCTTCCTCGTTCGGACTTGATAATCTTATATCTTTCTCTATAGGGGTGCTTCATTCTCAGTAGCGGGTGAGGCCCATGAGGTAGAGCAGCAAGAGCATGGCTCGACTGGGCAGCAACAGGGGAGAGAACCTTCCCCAGGGCAGACACAAGCAGAAGTGGAACCAGAGGCAGTACAGCCACAGGTTATTGGAACTCCTGCAGCACCAGCAGCGACGGTAGTACCAGACGCCGTAGCACTCCTGGAGATCATCCGAGGGTTTCTTGTCACTAACCAACAGCAACAGACTCGGCAGCAGGAGCAGAACGTGTTACTGAACCAAGGGATTCAGTTAGCTCTTGAGAGGAGTGCCGGGGTTGACTCGGGAGCATCAGGAAGGTTCCGTCGCTTGAACCCGAGGTATTTTGATGGCACGGAGGATGCCATCACTGCGGATGCCTGGATTCAAGACATTGAAGCCATTCTTGTGGCAGCCAAGGTTCCAGATGATGAGAAGGTTGATCAGGTTAAATTAGTACTTCAGGATCTTGCCCGCGACTGGTAGGCATCAGAAGAAGTTGGTATAAGACGCCCTGTTCGTTGGACCACCTTCAGTGACAGATTCAAGGCCAAGTATTTTGGCGTAGTAGCTCGATATGAGCTCCAGCAGAAGTTTATCAGTCTCAAGCAAGCAGACAAGACCGTAGATGGGTATGCAGCAGAGTTCTGCAGATTGTGCCGTTTCGCACCAGCAATGGTGGCAACGGAGCCAGAGAAAGCTATGAGGTTCCAGCAGGGACTTCATTTGGAACTATTACAGTTTGTGGAAGGACACGACTACCAGACGTTTGACGCTGTTTTGACGGTCGCTCGAAGGCACGAGCTTACCCAGCAGAGGTTGGCATCGAGGACAGGAGGTCAGAAGAGATCTCATTCCCTGGTTGGAGGAGGAGCAGTACAGCGAACGTCGGCACCAGCACTCGGTGTACGTATTTATGATGCAGGAGCACCACGGAGGACGGTCGTGTCAACTAATACAGCTCCAGTTCGGCATCAGCAGCCGAGGAACCAGCAACAGCATCAGGAAGCACCCCAGGGCTGTACATTCTGTAGGAAGGCAGGGCACACGAGGGAGGTGTGCCGGTCAGCGAATGGCTTATGCTTGAGGTGTGGTAGTTCAGACTACCGTATTTCCACTTGTCCTATGATGTAGAGGCCAGGAGGGCCAGCTCAGCAGTTTCCAGCATTGCCAGCTCCAGTGGCAACTCCGAGTGGAGGGCCAGTATTAGCAGTAAGGCCCCTAGTCCAGGCACAGGAAGCCGAAGGCCCTCAGAGGCAGCAACAGCATGGTCGAGGAAGGCCGCAACAAGGGGCTCCGCGGGGCCAAGCTCTCACATTATCCTTGGGAGAGGCTCTAGCGTCTAGTGACGTGGTGGCAGGTAAAATTCTCGTCACCTCATTTCCCGCTGTAGCATTATTTGATTCAGGCGCTACTCATTCATTCATCTCTGCACAATATGCTACACGGATTGGATTAGAGTTTGAGGCATTGCCGGAGAGGATGGATATACTCACCGGCAATGGGCTCGTAGAAGTTAGCAGAGTGCGCTTTTCATGTCCGGTGGAGGTGTGTGGGCATTTACTGCCCGCATCATTGATTGAATTCTCTATGGGGAATTTTGATGTCGTTCTTGGCATGGACTGGTTGAGAGACAGTCATGCGATAATTGATTGCAGAGGAGATAGGATCATATTCAGCGTTCCTGGGATGGAGCAGTTCATCTTTACTCGAACCTTGAAGAATCAGGCCGGAGACGTCATCTCAGCAGCAGTGTCAGAGCCAGGACAGATTCCGAGAGTGGTCGAAGATTTTCCCGACGTCTTCCCTGATGAGCTCCCAGGGATACCCCCAGTCAGAGAGGTAGAATTTAGCATTGAGTTGAACCCTGGAACGAGGCCTATTGCAGACAGAGTTTACAGAATGTCGCCTTTAGAACAGGATAAGTTGTATCAACATGAAGAAGAGTTGAAGTCTAAGGGATTCATCCGAGACAGTAAATCGCCCTGGGCCGCGCCAGTGATTCTAGTTCCCAAGAAGGATGGGTCGACGAGGATGTGCATCGACTACCGCAAGCTGAATATAGTAACAGTGAAGAATAAGTACCCACTACCAAGGATTGATGACCTGTTTGACCAGTTGAGCAAGGCCAGCGTCTTTTCCAAGATCAATCTCCGGTCAGGATACCATCAAGTAAGGGTCCGGGAGCAAGACATACCGAAGACAGTATTCAGATCTAGATATGGGCATTATGAGTTTTTAGTAATGCCCTTTGGACTAACCAACGCCCCCACAGTATTCATGGATTTGATGAACCGCATCTTTCTACCATATTTGGATAAATTTGTGGTGGTGTTCATAGATGACATTCTTGTCTATTCCAGCAGTGAAGAGGAGCATGAGAAACATCTTAGGACTGTCTTACAGACATTGAGGGAGCATCAACTTTATGCGAAGTTCGACAAGTGTGAATTCTGGTTAAATCATATTTTGTTCCTGGGGCATGTAATTTCTGGGGCAGGAGTGTCAGTGGATCCGAAGAAGATTGAGGCCGTAGAGCATTGGCCAGTCCCGAGAACGGTTGCAGAAGTGCAAAGTTTCTTAGGATTAGCTGGTTACTACAGAAGGTTCGTGGCGGACTTTGCCAGGATCTCTGCGCCCTTAACGCGTTTGACGCACAAGGACGTAGAGTTTGTTTGGTCAGCTAGCTGTCAGGCATCATTTGAAGAATTGAAGAAAAGATTGATCTCAGCCCCGATCTTGACGCTTCCAGTAGGAGCGGGAGGCTTTACAGTATATTGTGACGCATCAGGGAAGGGTCTTGGATGTGTATTGATGCAGCATGGGAAAGTGATAACATATGCGTCTCGGCAGCTTCGAGACCATGAGAAGAATTACCCGACTCACGATTTGGAGTTAGCAGCTGTGGTATTTTCACTCAAGTTGTGGAGGCATTATTTATACGGGGATCGGGTAGAGATCTATACTGATCATAAGAGTTTGAAATACGTTTTCTCGCAGCGAGATTTGAACATGAGACAAAGAAGATGGTTAGAACTACTGAAGGATTTTGATTTAGATCTTCAGTATCATCCAGGCAAGGCGAATGTAGTTGCAGATGTACTGAGTAGGAGAGACAGTGCCTTTATCTTGACCTCGCAGAAGCGTATTCTAGAAGACCTTCAGAGTATGGGAATCGAAGTAGTTTTGCCAAGGGATATAGGAAGAATGACCAGTATGCAGATTCAGTCAACCTTAGTAGAAAGGATAAGGGCAGCACAAGTAGGAGATCCACAGATTTAGAAGTTGCGGTCGGAGTATGAATCAGGCCGTAGGAAGGAGTTAGTGATTCATGAAGATGGTACGCTCAGGTTTGGAAACAGACTCTGTGTATCGAGTGGAGACCTTCGGCAAGAAGTTATGTCCGAAGCTCAGAGTTCTATTTACTCCATTCATCTAGGAGGAACGAAGATGTATCGAGATATCAGGCAGTTCTTTTGGTGGAATGGCATGAAAAGAGAGATAGCGAGATTTGTATCCAAGTGTCTGTTATGTCAGCAGGTGAAAGCCGAGCAGCAGAGGCCAGCAGGATTGCTACAGCCGCTTCCTATCCCAGAATGGAAATGAGAGCACATCACGATAGATTTTGTGACCGGTTTACCTAGATCCCCGGCTGGCAAGAATACAGTCTGGGTAATAGTAGATCGACTCACGAAGGTCGCTCATTTCCTTCCCTTTCGAGTTGGACAGACTACTGAACAGCTAGCAGAAATGTACATGAAGCAGACAGTAAGGCAGCACGGTGTTCCAGTTAGTATAGTATCCGATCGGGATACGCGGTTTACTTCCCATTTCTGGCGGAGCTTGCACCAAAGTTTGGGAACCAAGTTAAGATTCAGTACTGCTTATCATCCACAAACCGACGGGCAATCAGAAAGAACCATTCAGACATTGGAAGATATGCTACGGGCGTGTACCTTAGATTTTGGCGGATCTTGGGAGGATCACCTTCATCTAGTGGAGTTCTCCTATAACAACAGCTATCAGGCTAGCATTCAGATAGCCCCGTTCGAAGCATTGTACGGAAGGAAGTACAGGTCCCCTTTGGCATGGGACAACGTCGGAGAACGGAAGTTGTTGGGACCAGAGATGATCACGCAGACGGTGGAGATAGTTAAGTTGGTCAGAGAGCACCTTCGAGTTGTACAGGACCGACATCGTCATTGGGCAGATCAGCATCGTAGGCCTCTAGAGTTTAGAATTGGCGACCAAGTGTTTCTGCGGATTTCGCCTACTCGGGGTATCATCAGATTTGGAACTTGGGGAAAGCTTAGCCCAAGATACGTTGGTCCTTTTAAGATTCTCGCTCGGGTAGGCGATGTGGCTTATCGGCTTGCCCTTCCGCCTTCGTTGACTGGCATACATGATGTGTTTCATGTGTCCCAATTACGTGGGTATGTCCCGGATCCGAGTCATGTAATCGATCATTCTGAGTTAGTCGTGGGTACCGACCTAACTTACGAGGAACAACCCGTATCTATTTTAGATCAGCGAGAGAAGGTACTCAAGAATCGGACGATGAGCCTTGTCCGTGTTGCTTGGAACCATCACTCCTCGGAAGAGTCAACCTGGGAGCGCGAGGACGAGATCAGATCTCGGTATCCGCATTTGTTTGACTAATAAGGTATATTTTTGCATCTTATTGACACGATTCCATGCTTACCTGCACCTGCTTGTTTTGCACTTTGTGATGTATGATAATAACTGCTATGATAGTTAACTTGTATATGATTATGCCCTGCTTGCCCTGATTTCACTATCCTGTCTTGGCTGGAATTCCGAGGACGGAATTTTTCTAAGAAGGGTAGAGATGTCACTCCCTAATCCTGGAATACGTATTTTAATACGTAAACCGATAAATTATATTTACCTTGAATTTATACGATATTTATTATGCAGTATTTCTTCATGCATTTCCCAAAAATATTTGACAAAATATTATTTCCTAATTTATTTTCTGCATTCGGACCTACAGTTTTGGCTCATTTGGGTAACCTATTCTTGGTTCACCCATGGTTCATCATGAACCCTTTGGTTCATCATGAACCCATGGGTCCAAGATCTATATATATAACTCATCTCATTCTCTCTCCTCTCATTTACTTCATCTCATTTATTTCCTCCACCAACCAAGGCAAGTACCAACTTGCTCAAGAGAGGGATCAATAATTTTGTTAATGATTTCTTACAAAACTATTTGCCAAAACATGTTCTTCTCCTCAATCTATACTAGTTTAGAACTTGAAAATTTCTATTTTGAAGCTTTGATTTTTGTAGATCTAAGTTTTAATTATTTTCGGATTTCTTTAGTCTTGATCTATTTTCGTTGAAGTTTTGTGGGTTTTGATGCTTCCATGTGGAAGAGAATTCCATTTCACCCAAGATGGAACCTTGGAAATTCGGATTTGGAGTTCGGATGGCCAAGTTGTGATGTTTTGAAGTTTTGGGTTCTGCCATGGTGTTCTTGCTGTTTGGAGAAGACAGTGAGCAGTGTGCAGAGCTTCTTAGCTCACGCACACTGAGCTACGTGCGCTCTTTAGCGCTGCGTACGCAGACTTAGGTACGCTTCCTGTTGGAAGCGTGTCTCCCGTAGCGTGCGTGACTTTTCACCTACGCTGCTCCCTGTAGCGTGCGTGACTTTTCACGCTGCTCTTTCCCTTGAGCCTGCGTGACTTTTCACGCATCCCTCTTCCTTGAGCTTGCGTGACTTTTCACGCTGCTCTCTCCTTGAGCTTGCGTGAATTTTCACGCTGCTCTTTCCCTTGAGCCTGCGTGACTTTTCACGCAGTCCTCTTCCTTGAGCTTGCGTGACTTTTCATGCTGCTCTCTCCTTGAGCTTGCGTGACTTTTCACGCTGCTCTTTTTCTTGAGCCTGCGTGACTTTTCACGCAGCCCTCTTCCTTGAGCTTGCATGACTTTTCACGCTGCTCTCTCCTTGAGCTTGCGTGACTTTTTACGCTACTATTTCCCTTGAGCCTGCGTGACTTTTCATGCAGCTCTCTCCTTGAGCCTGCGTGATTTTTCACGCACGCTGCCTTGTGTAAGCCTGCGTGACTTTTCACGCACGCTGCCTTGTGTAAGCCTGCATGACTTTCTACGCACGCTGCCTTGTTGTGCGTACGCTTTTGATATTTTATTAGATATTATATGACCATTTTATATCCTTACGTCTTTTGTCCCGAGCATGATATAAGCACTAATGTGACCCCGAGAACAAAGTGTTCCTACTTGATACATGTACCTGAATGTCCCAGTTCTTGTTCATGCTCGACAAATGACTCGTAACTCCACGTGGCGTATTTGCAATGATGCATTACACTAAGGAGGGTAGCACATGTTGACATACTGATTGACATGGATCCTCTTTGGGGTACTCGTACTAAAGTACGACTTTAGGAGGATAATCATGCAGGCCACAGCAGGAGAGTCCAAGATTTCACCTAGGGTTAAACTAGGCAACTGAATATACTAGATGCATGGGGAGGGCAGAGTCCCGAGATCGTGTTACACCAGCCGCCCTGAGATATTGTCTTGGCACGCCGGCTGGTCTCCACGGATACTATGTCATCCGCAACGAGTGGATGACTGTATCCGATTAATTCCTGCTATATATTACATGTCTTGGCAAGATGGCCTCACGAGGGACCTGTGCTCAATGACACATGTCTACGCGAACCCCTGGGTTGGCTAGCCTTGCTGGAAAGATACGATCTGAGGATTTTCTAATAACATGACGCGAGGATAACCTCGTCCCACTAGAAACTCGTAGACTTGATTGGTCGTGAAAACGACTTACTTGTATCCTATTACCTTCCGCGAATAACCGAGGGAAGCGGACTGTTGTGGTACGTGATCCAACCTATGTTCTTGTTTGATTGTTGGGTTGGTTATCGTACTATGACAGGCTGTGGACCGAAGTTATGAACGGAAGACTTATTCTGATTGTGAAGTGTTACCTCTGTGAATGACTGAGGAACATGGTCTATCATGGTACATGATCCAACCCATGTTCTTGTTTGATTGTTGGGTTGGTTATTGTGCTGCGATAGGCTATCGACCGAAGTCACGATCAGGAGATTTTATTGTTTATACCCTTTAACTTATGTGAAAGTTATAGAGTACGACGCGTCCCGACTCCATGCGGCACCTTTTGTCCTTGTTTGGTTGTAAGGGTGCCATATGGGTTCGAGGATGTGGCGTTACCCTATAATGGTAGCATAAGTATTACTATTATCAATCATTCTATTTAACTGGGTTTTAATCTTAACTCTTGTGCCCCTTTGGCGGTACTTGCTATTCGGGGCTGACCCCGCTGGTTTTGTTTGGCCAGATCTCGTAGTAGAGCCAGAGGACACGATCTTCCTCCCTGACATCCATGGTGCATACTAGGAGCATGGCGGTTCGGGGACTCGAGTGGGTTTCTTCTCCACCACTCCTGCTTATACTTTTACGGCATTTAGCCACCGGCACCTGTTAGCCGGATTACTTGATATTTTGTGTCAGTACATAATTGTAATTAAACAGACTGCAGCTGTGTATAATTTTGTACTCCTGACTCTCTGAGACAGCTAAGTTATAAAGCTAGTCTCTCATGATCATTTTGATGAAGCGTCAGGGACGCCTTACTGCTTTATCTTTAATGTTCATTTAATTACTGATTTGACATGATTGATTGAGACATAGAACTATGTGGGACCATAGGAGACTTGATTGTAGCATGTACCCCCTAGTCTCTCGACAGCCACGATCGCCGTATGACGTTACGTACCTCATATGGAGTAGCTGGCCTAGTCCGTCCCCGTATTTCGGTACTGGGGCGTGACAATGAATATCTGTGAGAATATACTACCCGAGATGAGGTATCTGACTCCTATTTAGAGCAACACAAGTCAAGACGTATACAGGGGATGACAGATGAAATGTACAATGCATCTACATCCTGTCTAGGTCAAACTAGACTAGAGTCAACATTTGGTCAACCCTAGTCAACTATACTAGTCAAACTAGGTCAACTATGTCAAGTCCTAGCCCAAACAAGTCTAACAAATCTCACTAGGCCTAACCAAGCCTAGGCTAGCACACATAAATCACAAGGCTATACAAGCCAAACATAAGCCACACATCAAGGCACATTCACATTTAGCTATTTATCATGAAATTCATATATATCTATATGTATATAGGATTACATATATATACAACATTATATATAAAGAAAATGTTAGAGAGAGAAACTAGCATGTAAGGCTATATGTGTGTATAGGCGTATGTGGACAAGTGTCATGAGGGTTAGATTGTAGACATGTGTGTGATACATACATGAAAGTTTATAGCAAGAATTGGGTTACAAACACTAGCTACAAGTTACACTACACATGGCATAGGTTAAACAATCTACATTACACATCCTAATTAACTCACAATCATGCATGGCTAAACATATATATATATATATATATATATATATATATATATATATATATATATATATATATATATATATATATATAGAAGTAGAGGTTTTAGTTATGCTTAGCTATATATATTAGAACATGTATTGCATTTCTATATATATCTACATATATATGAACAAGCATATAGAGAGGGAGAGTTTAGGTTCAGACATTGCATTAGAGTGTGGGTGTGTGTCATGTGGGTGGGTATGGGTGATACATAATCTCAGTCCAGTGTGTGTGCATATGTGATAACCGTGCTCAGCTCAGTGTCTCAGGTTTTGTGATTTTGTATATGTAATACAGTGTGTATAATATGACAGCAGTAGGTACCAGTGCAATGTAGATAGGTTAGAGTATAGATAGCAGTGGTGAATGGGTCAAATGTGTGTGTATATGTGTACAAAGCTATAGGGTGTTGTGTAACATGTGTGTGTAGATAACAATAGGGGTGATGTGTTCATGTATATGTCAATAGGAAAACAGTTTAGTAGATAGGGTTCTCTGGATTAACATGACAGTAGCTATATCTCAGTGTAACAGGAATTTGATTCCTAGCTAAACAATGCAATGTGTGAGTAAAATCTGTAGGGTGCAGGTGTGTGTGGGTTTAACTATTCTCAGTAAAACAGTACCAAATCACATGTGTTCTCAGGATACTCATAGTAGTGTTCATATTGACAGTTTGGTTAACAGTTAACAGTGCCAAAACAAACTCAAAAACCTATAACCCATTACCAACATGAACCTAAAATGTTCAACAAACCTTTCATACATAAATGAACTAATCATGGTAGTTAAACATCAATAAAACAGTTTAGAAATACAATCTAAATTCAGAAATTAACAACAGTGAACATTAAGTATCAGAACATTGGAGGAAGTCCAATTCGAAGTCCAATTAACAGTTGATAACCTGATTTAATGGTTGGTATTCCAAACCCCACATGTGCATGTGTACCTTGATATGCTTCGTGTCACCCAAAGTCGGATACGTCGTGTCCATATATCAAGAACAACTCTCGTGCACACACAGGCATGTTGTCTCATGCATGCGTAAACTCGTGTCTAGGACACGACACACGGCACGACACAATATGTGGGTATGCACCTAGGTTCGCTACTACTAGGGCTACGTTACTGACACTCTACATCGTGTCCACGAGACTCCAGGACGCGACACGAGACCCGTGTCAGAGGCACCTGTGTCACGTACACGATGTAGGCAAGGGCCAGTGCAGCCTTAGAGCGTGTCCGACTCAACACGACACGTCTTGAGACTCAAGGGGCCTCATGTTAGACACTGCCCCTTGGTCCTCGCTAAGTGGCGCATGTCGACTCACCGTGTCCACGAAGAAAAACACCCCGAGCAGCAGGGCAGTGTCCACGGGCCTGTGCAGCATGTTCGTGTCACTGTGCAGACACGACACGACACAAAATCGACTCAAAACTGACACGAAATCATACATGACACCAAGCACTACAAATCCTATCAAACACATTTCAAAAATAACAAAAAATATATGAATATGGCATTTCATCGTACATATGCACTCTAACACTGATATGTATCCGATATGGACACGAAATGGACACGATCTTCTACCAAACTTGAGGGACAGCTAGGGAAGACCTAAATCTACACATCCATGTAAAGAAAACAGAATTAAATAACAATTTGAAGGGTTTACCTATAAGTTGCAATGATCAAGAAAAGCCCCAAATCAAATGGTTCCCGTTGCTAGCCAAATCCTCCAAATTGCTCACAAACTAAAATTACTCTCCATGACCATCAAATAGAGGATGATTAGAATCTATTGCAAAAGATTTGGGTCAAAACAGAATTGAAATGAGAAAGTTATGGATTGGGGAAGATTGCTCTTTACCTCTTTCTTCAAAATGTTGAAACAACACAAAAGTCGCAAGAACAAAGAAATGAGAGTATATATAGGGGAAACCTAGGTTGGCCGGCCACTTAAGGGCTTGGTTAGGGTTAGGATTAGGGTTTCAAGTCATGGGCCATGGGCCAAGTTTCATAAGTCATAGAATTTAATCATTAAGTCATAAGTCATTGCACCTATTCATTAATCCTCCTATTGAAACTTGATTCTAAGTGACTAAAAATAGGGTTGACTTAAGTTAGACTAGGGTCACACCATGCTAACCAAGTCACCATAGCTAGGGTCAACTTCTAGGTCAGACTACAAAGTCTCAATTTGTCAAAGTCAAAATAACAATCACCAATTCAATAAATCAAAATAAATTCAAAAATTCACAATGACCAAAATACCCTCAAGCTAAAATATGGTAGTGACAATGTGAAGGTAAAATTTCATATAAGCCCTCACCTAGTTTCGTAATTACAAAAATTACCATTAAGAAACAGTTACATATAGGTGATGAAGTGTTGTACCCAAATATTTGGCCGAGACCATCATTCATCCAAATCCCATTAAAATATTAGAAGGAGAAGTAATATGCTTAGACTAATGTTTGCATGAATTAAAAATTAAAGTAGCTTATATGATTTATGTATAAAATATTCCCTACTCCTTCCATATATGCATGAAAAAAATAAAGAGGGAATCTTATGTTCAACTAGAGTGCAAAGCATGAGTAGTAATATTTGTTAGGAATGTAACAACATAGGACATAGTATGGTCCACGTGCATGGTTGCATGAAAAGTATAGAAAATTTATTAAGGTCCCTGTAACCTACGTAATTGTATAACTAGATCCTATATAATGTATATATTTTATATGTTACATGTTATATGTTTGTGTTAATCTATAGCATAATTATTACATATATTAAATTAAGGTTAATTAAACAGTTTAGAAATCATGAAAACCTTCGATACGACGTGCGTTTCACCAATCCGGGTGACGTGGTCACGAACCGAAAGCATCGAAAGGTGCGTATCGACTTCCCGGATGTGTGAGATTTGACAGAATTCAAATTGGTTGCGTGTGCGCGACGAATTTGATATGTATCCTTCGAAAACTCCTGTATCGGGCCCTTTGCAAAAACTCTAATTACTTTGTGTACGTTCGTTAGATCGAGACGAAACTTGCACCAATTACACCGTATTATTTTCTGGTCCTGTATGCCAAGTTTGATCTGATTCTGAGACAGTTGATCGGATCGCCGTTTTACGGGCCCATAATCCGATTCAACGGGCAATTTTGTGTATGGCCTGTCGGAATCCAACTTTGGATATACTGTTGGATTCGTATCATCGAAACGAATCCGTAGACATGTAGTTTGATGACTTTAGAGACCATTGACTCTGACATGCTTTTCGGTGAAAAGCGGGTCCAACGGCGGACACCATTTTGGCTCGAAATGACCGTTTAGCTCCTGTATCCAGAATTAGACTTAAGGATAGGCAATTTCAGCTAATTTGACTATTCTAAGAATGTTGGCAATGTCTGTTTTAGCTTTCAGAGACAGTTGTGAGATTTGGACTTTATGGCTTACTAGTTGACAGTATATTGTGGGTTCATCGTGCTACCACCAGGCAAGATACCTTGCCTTCCTCTACATCATGTTTATAGTTTTCATGTTGTCATTGTATTATCACTAGATACTCTATTTTCTATAGATCTTATATGTTATCATTAGTTTTCTAGTTGACTTGATTTATCTATTTTCTATATACCATGTTCACCAGTTTATTGTGTTGCTTGACTTGACAGTGTAGTTATACTGGACTTGACTGAGTCATACCTTGTCTCACTATTACCTTGCTTGAGTTGTGTCATAGAACGAGTACGTGTAGTTGAACGGCTAAATCCTTGTTATTATTTCCTCAACCAGAGAGTCCACACTCAGGACGAGGGTTGACCGTTTGCACCAGAGAGTCCACACTCGGGAGAGGGTGATTGTCTTGATCTGTTTACATCCGTGAGTCCACACTCGGGACGAGGATGTTAATTTGTTTATTTATACCAGAGAGTTCACACTCGGGACGAGGGTGCCTTGCCTTGAACTAACCAGAGAGTCCACACTCGGGACGAGGTTTAGTGATTAGTTCAAACCTGCGAGTCCACTCGAGGCGAGGGTTTGGTATTCCATTGATCTTGTGTTCACTTGTTCATCCAGTAGTTCAGTTGCATGTAGTTGTTCTTGTATTTCAGTTCATAGTCATCCGTCAGTAGCCACTTGTCGTTAGTCACTTGTTAGCGGTTTCGGTCGTAGTCGCTTGCCATGCATATGTCTTATTCCTTGCTTATATCATGTTTATTATTTATGTATGATGAAACTGCTAGATAGGCATATTTTTATGTATCGTGCGATGTCCCCTGAGGACCTGATGATCTCTTCAGGTTTAGCGACTGCATGGAGTTAGTTAGCAGAGCGGGATGGTAGATGATTGTGATGCATGATTCAGGTATTTGTCAGCGATATTACATTGTTTATCCTTTCATGCTTTACATTCCTTATCATCAGATATCTTGGTTAGTGATTCACTTTAGAGACTCTTGTTATATTCTTTGAGTCTTATCGGTATGCTAGTAGGCTGCAGACCACAACCCATAGTGTTCATTTAAGTTTCGTACATTTATTGTGGATTTGAGATATAGATTTATTTTCCTATGATTTGGCAGTTTACCATGTACTTGACAGCATTTACGTATTCGAGTCGAGCTAGAGTCTACTTGATGCGTAGCTGGCTTGCTCACGAGTTCACGTTCGAAAAGCGAGTGCGGGTCGTGATAATATTGACCTGAATATAGAACTTGGCAGCAGCAAAGAGCATATGGGTTTCAGGTTTATCTTCTTGTAAGGTAAAAATTACTCCCGTACATCCAGCGTTGTAGTAACCCCATGTACGTGCCCCTTCGATTAGGCTTTCTATCGTCTGTAGATGAGGGCTGGGGTTACCCAAAAGAAGCTGGCTATAGCCGAACTATCGTGCAAAGTGACTCGGCAGATAAGGTTTCAGGAAAGTGTGGTTCCTATTCTTGAGCACCAGATGGGAAGGCCTGATGGATTGGAGCCAACAGAATGCCCCAGTAGGAAGGCTAGTAGTGAGTGCTCCCTCATCTACTAAAGTGTCTCCTGTACGGCCACTACCAGACGGAGACGACACTATGAAGAACTCATAATTCTACAGGAAACTCAGAGCCTTCCTGCAAATAGGCACCCCTATGACGGTCTAGTCTGCATCTTTGAATCTCCGAAGAAAGGCATCTCTCGCCAAAGAGTCTGTCATCAGCCCGACATTCATTAATCTGGGACAGTGCAGCACCAGCCATCCTATCAGGTAATGAAAGGAAAATTTAGTCCTGACAAAGTCCTTCCTACCATTAGGCATCACCGCGTTAACAACAAATTATCGCAAGCCTCGTTGGATGGCACGGACCATTGTAGGAAGCAGGGTAAGCTGGTATCCAAAGGCCAGCTTTACAGCCGAAAGTATTATACCCCGGCTTATCCTTTCAATAGACCCTGAACCACCAGGGACTAAACAATTGCGGAGCCATGTCATCAGAAAGGCAGCTAGCACAGCCTTTTCTGACAACTTAAACTCAGCCTGTCGGAAGAAATGATAAACCGGGAAGTTTCCCTTGGGATCATCACTATCTTCAGTGTCTACTGTCCTGTGGTCTGTCATTAGTTGCTCTATCTCGAATTTCATCGAGGGCTTGCGAGTCAAAAAAAATGCTGGGCCATCTCCTTCTTCTCTAATGAAGATGTAGTTGGTCCAAGCTCTTATATGGGAAAGGGATCCCTCAGTTTTACCCTTCTTTGTGACTTGGTTACAAATGAAGAGGTGACAGAGTAACTCTTTGTACACCTCCATCATCTCAGAGTTCTTTCTCTTAAAATCCAAGAGCTCCTCATCACAGGGGACGTATTCTTCATATGGCTTGGTCCTCCAGGGAAGTTTTGATATCGTCTACATCTCGTGAAGAGCCATACCCATCTTCCTACCCAAAGTAAAGAAGGTACATGTGTGATAGTTGTACAACTCCATGAACAAAATAAACATAGGCCAATTAACCTTTATGCCATATTGGGTGGCTCTAATGGCATAAAAAAGGCCGGTAGCTTTTAGGGTGACCTCGTAAGTCGAGAGCACCCATTCAGTAAGGTTGCTCTAGAGCGGGACAGAGTATCTCCAACCTTCCATCCGCAGCTTCCCTCCCGGATACGACTCTTTCTTTGACAACATCAGGTTGGAGAGAGTCTCAGCCGTATAAGGGTGAAGATCAGTCGGAACATCATTTATTATGGCCCCAGGATGCAACCCCCTCGTGGAGTAGGACGTGGAGCCCTTGACACACTTAAAAGTGTCATTCTTTCGGTTACCGGAGTTAAATTGTATCTTTCCAAAGACGACCCCATGCAGTTCAGGGGTCAGGTCCCATTTTATTTGTCTTCGCATAGCTAGATCAGTATACGCCGATAGAGGATATTGGCGCTTCATTGATGGTAACCATATCCTTTGGTTATTTAACCTGACCACCAGAGGGTCTTCTAGACATATTGTCTCTTCGTCCTCAAATCCCAGGCTGTCACCAAACAAAAAGTACGGTCTCTTGAGGCTTCGCACCCCTCCGAGCATGAACTTCTCATCATTCATCATCTGCTTGAAGATCATTTTGTCCTGTTCAAGCATAGCAATCATCCGCACCGAAGGTTGGTCATGGCTGATCTTCACCTGGGTATTTCTGACCATTGCGGTGACGAGGCTTGAATCTAGAGCATGGCGGGCAGAGCCAAGAGGAATCCTACCAAGAGCCGGGACAACCAGGTTAACTGCAAAGACAAAAAAAATGTCAGACTTAGAATCTACAAAAAAAGAGCTAAGTACTGGAGAAATCCTATGCGCTCTGATCTTATGCGACCAAAGGGCCTGTGGGCACATAAGCACCTTCAAAGCACATGCTCTGTGTAGGCGCATGACATAACAAAGTATGTTGGCGCATGACACAAATGTGTAGGCGCATAACACAACAAAGTGTGTGGGTGCATGCATCTATGGGCGTATAAGACTGCTCACAAAAGGAAGTATGTTTGCTTTGGGCACATATCGATGGGTATGCGCCCAAGCAGAGAGAAGTTCGAGCATCACAAATTAACGCTCGAGACTTCATTTTTAGAGACATTTCCTCACCCAGGATGGGTTCTTGAACCAGATGAGATGCTGCCAAAGGAGAAGAATTAGCTGATGCAGCCTTCTTGCCCTTCACAGATTTATTGGGAGTCGAAGCAGCCTTGGGAGAGATGATTGCTCGAAAGAGAGAAAAAACTTTTTTAAATTTTTGAAGAAAAATAAGAAAGAATGAACTTTCTCTTTCCTTAAGGCCTATTTATAGGCACGATTGGAGGGTTATGCACCCACATGGCCTATGTGCCCATATTGTCTATGCACCCATATGGTCTATGCGCCTACGCAGAGTCTCGATATTTTACAGATTATGCTCCTGCTATTTGCTGACGCAGATTACGCATAGACATCGCATAAAGAGCGAACCTTTCCAAGGAAGATCTCAACAGCCATATTTTTGACAGCCTGGCAAACTTCTATGCGCCCAAAGGGGTCATATCCATCATGCGCCTATGAAGCGAGTTCTTCCCATGCTTCTTTCAAAGTATTTCGACACTCGTTCGAGTCTCAAAAACTTTGAAGGGGGTCTTGTAGAAGCATGAAAAATACAAGGCTTACCCCACAAGAAGAAGAGTACTATGTACCTACCTAACCAGAGGGGGGCTATGCGCCCACATGAACAGAGGAAGCTGTGCGCCTACATAACCAGAGGGGGGACTATGCGCCCATATGAGCAGAGGGGGATATGCGCCCATATTGTTGTCATACAGATCAAACATGCACCCAAGTGTGGGCGCATAAACTTACTCCCACACTATGCGTCCAAGGAAGCAGATCCCTACGCCTCAATCAACATCCACGATCAGTCATGTACCGAAGCATGCGGCCACGTCAGTCTACACGAGCAATCATGTACCGAAGTATACAACCACGTCAACCCCACGATCAACCCACGATCAAGCAGCCTTCATGCGCCTACACCTTATGCGCCCAAAGGAAGTCTATGCGTCCACATGGAAAATCAGTGTATTTTCCCCTGTGGGCGCATAATAGTCATTTCAGTGCAAAACGACTATAAATAGGGGGTCTCATGCCTCTTCAAAAATACAGAACGAAGAGCATTTTAAGAGCCAAATTGCTGTCCTTCTTGCCAGTGAGCCGATAGTTAGCAATTTTCTTAGGTTTTTTTCCTACTTTTGTAATCGGAGTGTCAACAGAGTAAAGGAGCAACTGCTGTTCGATCTCCATCGTCCCATTTTCCAGAATTTATTTTGTACTCGGGGATCCTCAGTGCAAGATCTCTCAGACATACTCGATTTGTGGTGCCTTGCGCCAATAAGAAAAGACAACGTTTTTTTTCTTTTTTGTGTGTGTCCACAGACATTCGACGCGACTCATATTGCTCTTCTTTTATTTTGAGAAGTCGTGCATCTTCATGGTGTGCCAAAGTCTATAACTTCAGATAGAGATACTAAATTTCTGTCACATTACTACAATATAGCAGTACTAGTCACCTATAAACTGATGGACAAACATAGGTCGTAAACCGCACACTTGGAAACATGTTGTGAAACTTAGTTGGAACACGACCTAAGCAATGGGATCTGGCTTTATCACAGGTTGAATTTGCTTATAACTACATGCCTAACATATCTACAGGAAAAGTATTGTTCGACATTGTCTATTCACATCATCCACGACATGTTTTAGAGCGTGTCTTTCTGCCTAAGCCTTCGGGTTGAGACATTGGTGCTGAGCATATGTTAGAGCGGTATCAAGTAATACATAATGAAGTGAAACAACAGCTTGAAGACTCTTGTGCCAAATATAAAGCAGCTGCTGATCAGTGTCGCGACCGTAAGGTCTTTCATGAAGGAGACTTGGTCATAGTTTACTTGCGTAAGGAACGTTTTCCTACTGGCACCTACAACAAATTGACGAATAAGAAGATCAGACCATTTCAAGTGCTATGCAAGCTAAATGACAATGCTTATGTGATTGATCTCCCTGAAGACATGTAGATCTCTCCAACCTTCAATGTCGCTGATCTTTATGAATACTTTCGATATGGCGAATCGCTTTATTCTGAGAAGAACTCATGGACGAGTTCTCTTGAAGCAGGGGAGACTGATATAGCGTAGAATCCTAGTCCCTCTAGGATTCCTTTTCTTTTTCCTAATCCCTCTTGGATTCCTTTTTCTTTTTATTTTTCTTTTTATTTTTCTTTTTCTTTTTCTTTTTCTTTTATTTATAATCCTATTTATGTTAGAATTCTTATTTTGACTCTATCATTTATTAGAATAGATTTTATCTTTATTTGATTAGGATTAAGTTGTCATAAAGGTCCTATAAATAGGCACCTTCTGTATGCATTTGAGAAACAACTTTCAATTAATAAAATTTTCTTTAAGTTCTAAGAATTGTTCTCTCATTTTCTTGGTCGTGGACTCGACTGTTCCGTGGATTCGGAAGCCCCTCGGTTGAGGTTTTCAAACAACCTTCGTGCGGACTCCTCACAAGGCCCTCCGTCGAAGTTTTTGTAGCACCGCTTCACTCTCACCAAGCAACAGTGGTCCAATTATCGTTATCACTGATCGACTTGGCCATTGTTAAGCCCGAAGGTAATCCCGTTCCACTATCACGTTGCATCATGTATTCTTAAATTTTTCTACATAGGTTTGGAATTCCAACCAACAACAACAATCCAATAGTTGTTAATGGCCGAGCTTTAAAAATTAAGAAACTGAGTTCCTCTAGGATTTATGTAAACATATATGAAAAATATGAGCAGAAGTAGCTTTTGAAAGTAGTCTCCTCTGCTTTTAAAAGCATCCTAAAAGAGAACTAGCGTATAAAAAAAAAGAAAAATGGAAAAGTATGGACTACACCACAAAATACATTTTGCTATTGCATTTCAAAACAGAAGCAGCAGCAGCATAGGCAACCTAATGAATTGGACCAAACCCTTCCTCGATTCAACGCAAGTATTAGTGATGAATGCATGCAACCACGTAGGGTGGGGCCCGGTCACCACTAAGGAATAAGAGTTATGACCGGCTCCCGAACCATTCTTGTCTTGTCGTGTGGTTCGTTGCATTAGACACAGCAATACTATTCTAGTAGTGCAACACCATATGTACCACGAAAATTAGCGTGCATGAAAATTACCTAATAGTAATATGTTTAAAGTTATTACGCCAAATCTAATTTGAAGTTCAAATTATTATCCATAAGTTTGAAATTTAATCAAAGTTAAAGTCTATCTTTCATTTATAATCTGCTTTAATCTGATATATGATTCAAAAGCTATTCAAATTTTGAATTTAACATGATATAATCTAATGTACAATTTGATATAACCTTCTGAGGGATTGGGACACACGCATTGGGTTTGCAATTATATCTAGTGAGAGAAGAATAGGACCACAAAAATACACACACATATTTATATTATTTTAGTAATGACATTAACTATATTATTATTTCAGTTTTCAATTAAGTTTTAACAATAAGTTATGTTATATTCAAGTTATAAAATGAAATTTGGATTAGATGTAATCTTTTGTTAATTAAATTTAATTAAGAATTCTTGCCTAAAGGAGAATAAAATGAAATGACACTATCTCATAAATATCTAATTATGTTCTAACTAATGTAGGTAACCTTAGATCTTAAACAAAAATCAAGCATCCTTTAACAAACATTCTTTTGGATAGATCATGTTGGATTTGATCTCATCCAACTCCTTAATAGTACTAAGATATTAACAACCTCTCTTTCACCATATATATATTTTTTCAAGAAATTGAATCCCAAAGGAAAAAGAAAATAAGAAGGAAAATGGTTCTTCCAGTTATCCATGGATTCACTTTCCTAGATCTAATTATTCACTATTTTTCTTCTAATTTTCCGGGCGTTTTTAAACACCAGAAAAATTAATGAAAATTTTAATTTCTCAACAAAGAATTTCCTTTCCTTACGTTTCCGGGAACCAAACAAGTTCGTTTTTATTCCTAAATTATTTCATTTTTAAATAGTACAATTTTACACCAAAAAAATTAATAATATTTCTACTATTTTAGTTATACATTAGTATAGATAGATATAGAGTACATAAGAAACACCATAAATAGTTTGTTCTTTTTTCTTCTTTCTTCCAATTGGAGTAAAATCTTCTAGAAAAATTATTAACACATTCCACATGTGGTTAAAATAAAAGTTAAAACTGCATTTATAATCTTCTAGAAGAAATATTAACACAAATCTAAGTAAATTTACAAAGTAATTATGAAACGATCCGAGATATTTAAGGGGATTGCACCAAATGGCGCAGCTGGCATTGGGATCGATTAATCATCATATAACCTCCTCCACTCCATACAAGGAAGGTACACAAATAGCTTATTTGTATACGTTCATCTCCCCCCTTAATTCTCTCACTCTTCCTTTCTCTCTTCCATTCTTGTCTCTCCTTCACTCATAATAAGCATCCTTTATATACATATATATATACATAGATACTATATATGCTATACAAGTAGCAGGAGAGGAGGAAGGAAAGTGTATAGTAAAAGATGGATGAAGAAAAGATTAATGGTGATCATGGAAAGACCAAGGACGAGGAGAAGGTCCCCTTCTTTAGACTGTTTGCGTATTCCGACACCAATGACAAGATGCTGATGGTGGTCGGGGCGGTGGGGGCCGTCGCCAACGGGCTCATGATGCCCCTCATGACCTACCTCTTCGGCGAGCTCATCAACGCATTCAGCAACGCCGACAGGGACAATGTCGTCTCGGCGGTGTCCAAGGTTTCTCTCTCCCTATCTCTCTCTCTCTCTCTCTCTCTTTTTTTTTTTTTTTTTTTTCATTAGTAAGACAACCAAAATTTTGGTAGTTCTGAATATGCACAGACAATAACAATCTGTGTTGTGCATTTAGTAAAGGGCTTTAACAAAACAAGTCTCGAAAGTTTTAGGGTCTGCTTGGCAATTATCAGGGTAGCGGTTACGAGGTGTTTTTAGAGTACCGGTTATGAGCGGTTACGAGGGGTCCGGTTTTGGATGGTTTTTAAGTAGCGGCTTTTAAACCAGTCCAATCCATGCTTGGTAATTCACTAACGAGCGGTTCTGAAAGTTTTTTACACGAATAAATTAAATAGGGAAGGGTATCGGTAGTTATAATTATATCTATTTTTGTGAGGATATAAATGAAATAAAAAAATAGAGTCGCTCAAAACCCGCCGATTTGGGGTGTTTACAAAGCCACCCAAAAATACATTACGCCGGTTTTGGGGAATTTTTGAGCCGACGAAAATCAGTGCCTCAAAAAAATTAACAAGCAGGGGTTTTCATAAAAACGGTCGGTTCAAAAACACCCCAAAACCGGTGAAAACACCATTACCAAGCAGACCCTTAACATCCTTTTCTTGGTGATACCGCTTAATCTTTGATTTGAAAGTAATTATGCCGAAGATGTATAAAATTGATTTTGTATTATCTACCAGTAGCAGCATATAATCAAGTTTATGTCGCTGGTTCAGCAAGTTCTACTTCATTTTCAATATGAATATATATATATTTTTTCCTTTTCTCAATTAGGGATTCTCATATTAGGGTTACAGGAAATTGTGACTACACCTTTTAGTTCTTTTGCGATTTGTTTCCTCTAACCTAACATACATTCTTATTATACCTATTGCACCTAGCTAATCTAAGTAAACTTTAGAAACTTTAGATTACCGATTACAACTAATCCATATAGACTTAAGATTACTGACTGAAACTGTTCTCCTCCGTACAATCTGTACAAGCCGTTAACTCAATATTAGCGAGAATAGAAACCCCCTATGGTTTGTTCGCATTTTGGTAACTGTTCCCGTTGTTTTAAAAATAAAGAACACTCCCCTGGCTGCTTAATTTTTCACTCATTTTCTTCTATGCACCAGGGGGTGCAACTAATTAACTCTATAAACCAGGGGGGTGTTCTTTATTTTTAAAACAACGAGAACAGTTACCAAAATGCGTACAAACCATAGGGGGTACAACTAATTAACTCGAATAGAAATCAAAACATAAATATGATGCAAATATAAAATATATAAAGTATAGAAACCAATTGTTGGGAAATTGTGAGGTTGATGTAGCTATATATAGTCCATTGTCTTTATTGTAGTTGCACAATCATCCAGAATTGTATGAAGAGAAATTACAGTAGTCTGACAAAGCTTAGCAGTAAAATAGCACATCAAGGATCCTTCTTAGTTCCAGCAAGGAACACTACTACTCATATGGAACCCTCTTTTCACATTGTCATCAATTAATGATTTATTTTTAGGTACATGCTATTTGACTAAATGTGGCCATATCCCACTGTCTTCCATTTAAGAGAAGGGGAAAAAAAAAATGAAACATGTACATTTCTTACATAGACCAAGTTATAGATTAATTATATCATAAATGCGTAAGGTGCAACACAAAATGCCATAACCCAATCTGAACTTACTAAGCTTTGTAGCTTTCTGAAACATTTTGCATGATACTAGTCAACTTACAAAATCTGTTAATATATATTCCTATGCATACCCTTTTGTTTATTATGGTTCCAAAATCTTGCGATATTTTTTTCCCCTTGTTATATGATATGTTCTTATTGTTGTTGTTGTGGTATTTCAGGTATCTTTGGAGTTTGTGTATTTAGCTATCGGAGCATGTGTTGCTTCCTTCCTACGTAAGTATACCATGTCTTCCTCGTAATATACTAATATGATTTGTTCTTGAATGTTTCATTCAGTTTATTCGTCTCTCGATTCAACTTGATCCTAAGACGGAGTCAATGCGGTAACATCCACAAATTAATGTTGGAGCTAAAAGTTTTTCGGTCTTTTTTGAGTTGATAGCTATTCACTATTAAAATATAAATAGTGACAAGTGCCAGGGAAATCTTGTTTATTTTTTCTTTTTCATGGAGGTTAATTCAATTTTGTTTATCATGTTGAACTATAGCTAGACTAATGAAATCTTTGTTATCTTTAAATGTGATTTCTTTTCTCCTTTTAGGAATTATTTTGATAATATCTGGCTTGAACTGGAATAGACTTGTTCATGCCTAGATAAAACATCCAACCTCTTCAAATTTGGGATGCTAACTAATTTTGGTTACTGAGGGATTTCTATGATTGAAACTATTTTCATAATCTTTGTAGTGATAACTTAGGTATGCAAATGTTACAAGTTGTGGCCTTTGAAGAAAATTTTGCAGTTCACTGCAAACCATCATGGCTCATATACTTGAGCTCAGATTGCTCTGTTTAATAAGAACATCTTAAATAAGGAGAAATGGTGTTGTTGCTATGTGGTGACCACAGGCCCTGTATTTTCACTTTTGAACTTCATTAACAAGAAATAGATAACTTTTTATGCCCAAGTTATTTGTTTTAAGATGGAGATGCAAAAGAATTATATACCATTTTTGACTTTCCTGTTTACTCAATGACAACCTATATGTACTTCTTCCCCCTGAATTTCTGGTTCTTATGACAATTAATTCTAAATGTAGCTACATCTATGGCGTCGTCGTGGTACATTAGTATCCAATATCCTTGTTGATTTTGCAAACTAGATAACACTCTTTGAAGGGAAAAAAAATTCTTGACAGAGGTTGCATGTTGGATGGTGGCTGGTGAAAGGCAAGCAACACGTATCCGTAATTTGTACCTGAAGACCATACTAAGACAGGATATTGCATTTTTCGACAACGAAACCACCACGGGACAAGTGATTGGGAGGATGTCAGGGGATACCATCCTCATTCAGGATGCCATGGGTGAAAAGGTGTGCTAGTTCTTGATACATAACATACTATGAACGATACAAAATTAAGCTCATTCCCTGATAATAATAATAATAATAGCAGTGATCTTGTTCTCATCTGTCTTTTATAAAGGCTTATTTTCGATTTATCTCCATTTTATTCAATAGCTCTCAACTTATGTTGAGTTTTGCTTTTTTTTTTTTGGTCAGGTTGGGAAATTCATACAACTTGTTTCAACCTTCCTTGGCGGCTTTGTTATAGCATATTCAAGAGGATGGCTTCTCTCACTCGTCATGATGTCAAGTATTCCTCCCATCGTCATTGCTGGTGCAGCAATGTCACTGACAATCGCGAAGCTATCGACCCGCGGACAGAAAGCATATGCCGAAGCAGGAACTGTGGTTGAACAGACCATAGGATCCATTAGAACAGTAAGAGTACTTGGTTTTCATGGTTAAAATTTTGTTATTAGGCATGATACTAGCGATTTCATGATTTCTGCATGCGCTTACCTAATTTGTTGTTGTTGTTGTTGTTTTGTTTCGGTACCAACACGCGAAGGTTGTGTCCTACACCGGTGAGAACCAGGCCATTGATGAGTACAACAAGCACATCAGAACCGCATACGAATCTGTCGTTCACGAAGGGACTGCGGCCGGCCTCGGAATCGGGTCCGTGCTTCTAATTGTGTTCGGCAGCTATGGTTTAGCCATATGGTATGGCTCCAAGCTGATCATCACCAAGGGCTACAACGGAGGAACCGTCGTCAACGTCATGATGGCCATCCTGACTGGTGGAATGTAAGCCCACAGATCAATTCATGTCAAGCTGATCATCACTATATTATCAAATGTTTCTGATGTTGGTTTGAAATTGGTGGTTTTGGCAGGTCACTTGGCCAGGCATCCCCATGTTTGAGGTCTTTTGCGTCGGGCCAAGCTGCAGCGTACAAGATGATCGAGACGATCAACAGGAAGCCGGTGATCGACGTCTACGATACTAGCGGAATCATACTGGATGATCTGAAGGGCGACGTCGAACTGAAGGATGTTTACTTCAGCTACCCATCAAGGCCCGAGCAGCTGATCTTCGACGGCTTCTCGTTGTACGTTCCTAGCGGCAAGACCATGGCTCTGGTCGGAGAGAGCGGCAGCGGAAAATCGACTGTGATCGGTCTGGTGGAGAGGTTCTATGATCCGACCTCCGGTCAGGTGTTGATAGATGGAGTTAACCTGAAGGAGTTGAGGCTTAGATGGATAAGGGAGAAGATAGGACTAGTTAGCCAAGAACCTGTTCTATTCACGACCACAATCGGAGAGAATATTGCATATGGGAAAGATGGTGCAACTGATGCCGAGATCAGAAGAGCAACTGAGCTGGCAAATGCCGCAAAGTTTATCGATAAGATGCCCAGTGTAAGTACTGTTCGGTCGGAGGTATCAGTACTGTTTCCGATGGTGAGTACCGACTGCGTCTTGTTTTTTCCCTTCAAAACAGGGGCTCGACACGATGGTCGGCGAGCGTGGAACCCAACTCTCCGGTGGGCAGAAACAGAGGATTGCGATCGCGAGGGCGATTCTGAAGAACCCCAGGATCTTACTCCTCGACGAGGCAACTAGCGCATTAGATGCAGAGTCCGAGAAGATCGTGCAAGATGCGTTGCTGAGGATCATGGTGGACAGGACAACCATCGTCGTTGCGCATCGTCTGAGTACCGTGAAGGATGCCGACACGATATCGGTCGTGCAGCGGGGAAAACTTATAGAACAAGGTCGTCATCATCATCATCTACACTCAATCCTTTCATTGTGACACTACAATAACTTTCTTGACACAATTTGTATGGGCAGGATCACACGCAGAACTAGTCAAGGACCCTGACGGCGCTTACTCTCAGCTCATACGCCTACAAGAGATCAACAAACAAGAACAAGCCGGCGAAGGAGCGCCACCTAGAGAGGCTGGGAATAGAGATCAATTGAGCTTCGATGCCGCAAGAACTGCCAGGAGATCTAGTAGCAGTAGGATTTCTCTCAATAAATCCGTGAGCCGATGTTCCTCGACCGGCGGAAGCCCTAGTCATTCTCTTGCAATCTCTCTGGGCCTGCCCGGTGCCGTCGCATTTCAAGATAGTGAAGCTATAGGAAGAAATGAATCCGCAGAAGGAGATGGTGAAGGTGTCAAGATGGCCAAGAAGCCAGTCCCCCTCACGAGACTAGCCAGCTTGAACAAGCCAGAGTTGCCATTTATTCTGATAGGAGCGGTGGCTGCTGCCATCAACGGAGTTATTCTCCCCGTCTTTGGAGTGCTACTCTCGAGTGCCATCAAGATTTTCTACGAACCCCCGCACGAGCTCAAGAGAGACAGCGAGTTCTGGGCGCTGATGTTCCTTCTGCTGGGGTTTGCTTCTCTGATTATAATCCCACTGCAGAACTTCTTCTTCGGAATGGCGGGCGGGAGGCTGGTCCAACGCATCCGTTCCTTGTCATTTCAGAAGGTTGTGCACCAAGAGATCGGTTGGTTCGACGAGCCTGCAAATTCGAGGTACACCTGAATCTCTCTCTCGATCTCCTAAGCCTCTCTCTAACTTGAACTCTTCGACGAGCCAGTGGCGCGATTGGTGCTCGACTATCGGCAGATGCTTCGATGGTGCGAAGCCTCGTAGGAGATTTCCTCGCGTTGCTGGTTCAGAACTTATCGACCGTTATAACCGGGGTTGTGATAGCCATGGTTGCAAACTGGAAGCTAGCTATCATAATCCTGGTGTTGGTGCCTCTGGTGGGCTTCCAGGGATATGGTCAGATGAAGTTTCTCAAGGGGTTCAGTGCAGATGCCAAGGTTCTGCTCCCAACTTCTTGATGATGCATTATTCTCTTCGTCATCAGTATATGCATATGCGTAACTCCAAATGCTGGTTGCACTTGCAGGTGATGTACGAGGAGGCTAGCCAGATAGCAAACGACGCCGTCGGCGGTATCCGCACGGTCGCGTCTTTCTGCGCGGAGCAGAGAGTGATGGACGCTTACGAGAAGAAATGCGAAGGTCCTATGAAGCATGGAGTGAAGCAGGGGATCATAAGTGGCCTGGGCTTCGGCTTCTCAAATCTCATGCTCTTCTGCACCTACTCCCTCTGTTTCTACGTCGGAGCTCGTTTCGTGCACGACGGGACTGCAAATTTCGGTCAAGTTTTCAAGGTGGGCTACTCTGAAATCTTTTCCTTCCTCTCTATCGGCTCTTCTTTTCCTGATATCCACCCAAAAATTTCTTGCAGGTGTTCTTTGCTCTGACCATGGCCGCGTTAGGAGTTTCGCAGTCGAGTGCATTTGGTCCAGACGCCAACAAGGCCAAGGACGCGACGGCTTCCATCTTCTCCATCCTCGACCGGGAGTCCGAGATCGATTCCAGCAGGGAGGAGGGCACGGTGCTGGCAAACGTGAGTGGACACGTCGAACTTCAGCATATCAGCTTCAGGTATCCGACTCGTCCCCATGTACAGATCTTCAGAGATTTGTGCTTGAGTATTCCCTCCGGCAAGGTAATATATCAAGAACTCTCTCTTCAGAGCTAAACTTCTTCGATCGTCGTAACCATGTCACTTATTACGATGATATCGAACTTACTGGTACTAGTACAGACCGTCGCGCTAGTGGGAGAGAGCGGAAGTGGAAAATCTACGGTGATCGGACTGCTCGAGAGGTTCTACGACCCCGACTCCGGAACGATCTTGATCGACGGAGTGGAGATCCGGAACTTGAACATCAGCTGGTTGAGGCAACAGATGGGGCTGGTGAGCCAAGAGCCCACGCTCTTCGGAGGCACGATACGGTCCAACATCGCCTACGGGAAGAGAGGCGAGGTGTCGGAGGAGGACATCGTCAGCGCTGCTAGAGCGGCGAACGCGCACAACTTCGTATCGAGCCTGCCCCGGGGCTACGATACCGACGTCGGGGAGAGGGGCGTGCAGCTATCGGGCGGCCAGAAGCAGCGCGTGGCGATAGCGAGGGCGATCCTGAAGAATCCGAGGATACTCCTGCTGGACGAGGCGACGAGCGCTCTGGACGCGGAGTCGGAGCGGGTGGTGCAGGAGGCGCTGGACCGCGTGATGGTCGGTAGGACATCTGTGGTCGTTGCGCACCGGCTGTCCACGGTCAAGGGGGCCGACGTGATCGCGGTGGTCAAGAACGGCGTGATCGCGGAGCAGGGGCGGCACGAGGAGCTGATTTGTTTGGCTGACGGAGCTTATGCTTCTCTTGTTACCCTCCATTCGAGCTCCAAGTGATTGCATGGTAGTTTGAAAATAGAATTACAGTAGTTAGCAGTATCTTCCAATTTTGGCGAAATTTTCTAAGGTATTTCAGCTGTGAATGCTTCTCTTTCTCCTCCATCGGAACAAAGGAAAACAAAATTATTAGGGAAAAAAAACCGCGATTGTGCTTCTTATAGTGTTATTTAGTAGTGTTGCCTATGACGAATTTAAAACTCCTTAAGACTATACTCAAACTTTATCATAATGTGATATCTTCGGTTCTTTACAACGAGTTTGGGAACTCCTCGCACCAAATTTGCCAGTTTTGTTCAAGGAAGAGAACTACGAATTCGTATCTAAATCTATCAAATGCGTGATACGGTATGATATGTCCATATTAGTTTTTTTTTCTTGGAATTTAATTAATGTTTTTAATATAGAATACGTATCGGATGAACGTAGGATATATATTTTGAATAAAAAGATTAAATTTTTTTTAGACCCATTACCTATTACACAACCTAAATTCGTTAAACTAAGTTAAACGAAAAATGCAAAATACCCTATAGAGATATGAGTACACACTATTTGTAGAGTCATGGACGAAACTATAAACCAATTACAGATAACTTCTTAGATCCGGCGCCAGTGACACTGGCGTCAAACATAAAAAATTTAAAAAATTGTTTGGCGCCAATAACACTAGCGACAGATTTTTTTATTTTAAAATTGTAAAAAATATTCGTGCCTGTGACATTGGCGCCAACCAATAAAAAAAAAAGAAAAAAAAAATTGTTCGGCGGCAGTGGAACTGGCGCAGCATTTTTTTTAAAATTAAAATCTTGGAGCTAGTGGAACTGGCGCCCAAACAAAATAAATTAAAAAAAATATATGTTGGCACCAGTGACACTAGCATCGGGTTATGAAAAAAAAATTGGAAGATGGAAAAGTGTTGGGGGGGGGGGGGGGGGGATTTGTTGGAGCTAGTCTAACTAGAATCTATGATTGGCCTTTAAGATGTCTCTAAGTCCTCCAACAAGATTCCAAATGCGAAGGGTAGCAATTGACTAAGCTGAAAAAAAATAAGTTTCCAGTCAGGAATGGAACAAGTACAAGTCTAGCCATTACAATACAAGTACAATATAATACAATATAACACTAAACATGGAGAACAATGATCAAGAGAAAACATGTATAATATGATCAAGAAATCATGCAATATAAGAAACTAATAAAGGAAGTAGCAAGCATGAAAAGATGAAGAACTCATGTAATCAATAATAGTACACTTGTCATGAGAAGTACAACGTTCCTATACATGGAAGGCTTGGGCGAACGATGAGGATATAAAGTGTAGTGTCCCATCCCGTTCAGTCAATCGGAGGAATCGAAACGCCGACAGCGTTCGAATTTAGCCTTGCAACGGTCGCTCGAAGACCCGCTCGGTCGAGGCGACTCCTCGCTCAGGTGGGATAGTTTCGGTGAACTTGTCTCATCTTAGCCTTCACATAATAAATCGTATTTTTTCAACTTGCATAAGTTAGGCTTGATAATAAAAGAGATGCATCCACATAGCTAAGGAAATAATTTCGACGGGTCGGACTGAGTTAGAACATGGAAAAAGGTCCCACGGTCGGCTTAGAAGTTTGCTCAGCGTGCTTTCAAAATGACACTCGGTCCTTTGTCCCGTGGCTTGGGAGAAGGATAGTTGGTATTCGCCACAAAGCTGGGATTAGCCTAAGTCATAGGCGTCGCCCGCATATACGCTTGATAAGCATGCACGGTCCCGTCATACAAGGCTCGGCATAGCCTTCACCTGTCCCGTGGTTTAAGTCGTATTGCACGGCTTGTGGCTTAAGTCTAGGCACCCAAAGAGCTTGGTTGTTCAAGTCGACTACGTGCACAACACGTTCCCTCGATGCGAAGCTTGGCATAGTCTTTGCTCATCAAGTTATTTCCCGAATAAGTTAGGCAAGAGTTTTGCTGGGCTATCGAAGTCATAGCAAGCACTATCCCCTGTTGTCTGCGGTTGTTAAGTCACATAGTCCCACGAGAACACGGCCCATCATATAAAGTATGTGACTTGAGCGATAGTATCGCCTAGAGAACAAGGTCTGCCTAAGGCACGAGCCACGATTGGTTTAGTAAAAAGGATGCCACGGACAAAGGAAGCACACGAGATCGGTCCTGCTACTTGGGAGTCTCGATAAGGAAGTCACGAGACCGGTCCCGCTACTTGGGAGTTTCGATAAGGAAGTACACGAGATCGGTTCCCCTACTAGGGAGTCTCGATAGGAAAGCACACGAGATCGGTCCCGCTACTTGGGAGTCTCGATAAGGAAGTACACGAGATCGGTCCCGCTACTTGGGAGTCTCAAAAGGAAAGCACACGAGATCGGTCCCGCTACTTGGAAGTCTCGATAAGGAAGTATACGAGATCGGTTCCGCTACTTGGGAGTCTTGATAAGAACGTTCACGAGATCGGTCCCACTACTTGGGAGTCTCGATAAGGAAGTCCATGCGACTGGTTGTCGCCGAGATCGGTCCCGCTACTTGAGAGTCTCAATAGAAGGTTGGAAAGCATGGTCATGATTAAGGAAGGACTTGGTAGATCGAGTTGAGTCTTGCATGGCAATTGGACAACTTGCGCGCAAGGTGAATTCTTCGAACGATCTCGGGGCGCCGGGTTCGTGTCGGCCTAGGAGGAATTGCAGATATTGTACGGCCTTCATCGACGGTACAACTCGATTGAAGTGAACCGTTACAATATAGGTTGCGGGTCATTCGGTAGGAGCTCGTACCTCGCACGCGGATGGTCACCATATGCAAAGATCCAAGATAGCTTGACATTGCTAGTTGTTAGGGTTATATACTAAAAGTATCACTTTTTTAGTAACCTTATTTCCTTAAATTTTGAATGAGAATCATATGGGCAAATGTTTGCATATTGTATTTGTTGCAAGTGTTAATACAAATGTCTGATATTCTATATTGTAGATAATATGGTGTGTGGTGTCACACAGAAGATCATATTATCAGTTTCCTATGGAGTATATAAATAGTTCACAACCTAGATGGACTTGGACAATCTATTGGAAAGGTTATAGTGTAATCTGGTATTAGTCTATCTTGACTATAGGTTTACACTAGTACACTTTGTGTGTATTGAACAGGACCACTTGAGGTTGTTCTCTTTGTACTGACTACATAAGAGAACAAACACCTCTGTTATTATCGATGCTTGTGCTCTTAACCCGGATATAATAACGGACATGTATATGCAGTGTGTATTATTTTGACTCATAAAAGAGTGAGATTCAATATGGATCAACAACCTCTATGAATTGGGTAATAACATTGTATGTATGATGAGCTGTTGATTATAAATGAAATCCATGTCCCGATACATCGGGTTGATGATGTCCCCTTAAGGAGCTCATAAGGATTGTCATGTAAACCCTGCAGGTAGATTATATCCGACATGACAAATAAAGTTGAGCGGTACTACTTAAGGATAAAAGATTCGAATCAATATAGTTGTCAGTAACTTAATTTGATCGACGGACATACGATATCTTAACATGGAGAGCCAAACGAGCATATAATAAAAAGGAGCCCACAAACATAATTTGGGATTAGGAAGGTAGTGCAACAATAGCTCATTAGTGGACCGAGCTATTGTTAATGGGCCTGGATTGTGTGTTCGGGCTGAACATGGGATATCCAGATCTGTTAGGAGGCCTAACCCTAATTTCTCCTCATGGTCCCTGCCGTAGCCTATATATATCCTCTATTCTCTGGCTGCCATATTACTGATCAGAAATCTGAAACTTTCTCTAAATTCATGATTCACGTAAGGAGAGAAAGAGAGGGCTGCCAAGGAGAAGAAAAGGTTGGGAGATCGTCGCCCACACGACGTCCAAATCGAGGAAGAAATACGTGCAGAAGATCTTGGGGTCATACGCTCGAGGTTGCCAGGAATTACTTGTCTCCTTTCCGTCGCAGGTATAATTCGTGAACCCTAGTTTTCGCCTATGAAGGGTTAGAACACGTATTAGATCTGTTTAACTTTCTATCGATCAATACGCACACCAAAGAAAGGGTCCTGGAAATCCCCAGTTCCATTAATTTGGTATCAGAGCCACTTTGGATGTACGTATTGATTGATACGTCCATATTGTCCAATAAAACCTGCGCTGTGTAATAGTTGGTAGATGTAGATCTGTTCTAACTCGATTTTACAGGCATCTTAGATCCAACTATTATGGTCCAATGCATGTTTTTGATTGTATTGTTTAAACCACGGACATGTCGTGGATGTTGTTGTTGCTGTGGATGTAATTAAAATCACGAGGGTTGATCGTGCTTATTATTTTAATTTTACAATCTAGATTATGTGTGAACTCCTTCAGAAGGCATAGGATTGATGTAATTTTAATTATTTTTGATCAATCGTGATGGCGGTGGTGGCTGTTTCTGACGTCGGACGAGATGCTGGTTTTAAGCAGTCCAGAGGCAGACAGATGATTTTCGATGAAGCAAAGATGACCATAATAGTTGAGGACGGAGCAGCAAAGATGACCATAATAGTTGGATATTTTTTCTTATTTTTGTCATTTTACTTTTTCTGATTATGCATGTTTATTATTGTATGGTTGTTTTTTTGAAAAACCAAGCCTACATTAATAATGGACAACATGGACATAATATCAACTAGTAGAAAAATCTTCATTGTTAAATAACTAAGTGGGAGAGGATATTTATTTAGTTTAAATCCTATGGTCTCCATTACTGGTTTGTAGGTGATATAATTATACTTGCGTGTTGGCTATAGTGCTTTTCTCTATATCGAATGAGTATAATTATGGATCACCAGTACAAACTTTCTTAGGGATAATTGTAGAAAGTTACCTAGTATGTGTTCACTTCTCCATCTAAAGGAACTCATTACAAGGTAATGGACTTAGTATTAAGTAATGGTATACACTTAGATACAAATAATGGCATCCTCCCCATCGGAGTCACTGCTATTATTTGTATGACCAAAGCAAGACCAACATATTAATTTTATTTGTAATAAAGTTATGTTGACATGATAGTAAAATTAATAAGAGAAACCTACTTGAATAAAGTTGAATTTGTATACGTCCACACTATCGTGGCATGCTAAATTCATGGTGTTCAAGGTGTTGGTGAATTTCTTATTATTGTTTTGAGGGAATCAATATTTAGTTAATTCAAAAAGTTTTTTTGCCCTACATAATTTTATTTATGTGATTCTCAGGATTTCAAAAATGGGTTCTTTCAGTCCACTTATGGTGATTCTTAAAGAAAACAAACTTACTGGACCTAATTATATTGACTGGAAACGTAATTTGGATATTGTTCTAACTGCTGAGGAGTACAAATATGTACTTGTTGAGGAATGCCCACCTAAGCCTGATGCTAACTCTGATGAAGAGGTCAAAGAGGCTTATAAGAAATGGAAAAAGGCAGATGAGATGGCGCGGTATTACATTCTGGCATCTATGTCAAATGTACTGCAACATCAGCATCAGGCCATGGCCACTGCTTATGACATGATGTATAACCTCAAGGAACTCTTCGGACATCAGAGTAGAGCAGCTAGGCAGTTTGCTATGAAATGTTTGATGAATACAAAAATGGCTGAGGGTACACCAGTAAGGGATCATGTTCTCAAGATGATGGGTCATCTGAATGAGATGGAGATCCTTGGAGCTGAAATCGATGGGGAATCCCAGGTCGATATCATTCTCGGGACTCTGCCTAAAAGTTTTGACAATTTTTGCCTTAATTACAACATGAACAAAAGGTTGTATAGTTTGGCAGAACTTGCAAAAGAGCTACAGGATGCTGAATCTCTCTTTAGGCAGAGTGGTCATGTTTTTGTTTCTGAAAAGGCTTCTACTTCTAAGCCAAAAGGCGGTAAGAAGAAGAATAACATTCAAAAACAGGCAAACTCAGCAAAAAAGGGCATGGGACCTCAAGGTGCGGTGAAAAAGCCGAAAGGCAAATGTTTCAAGTGCAAAGGGTCAGAACATTGGAAGACTGATTGTCCACTTCTCAAACAAGGGAACAAAGAAGGTATATCTCATTTACTAATAGTTGAAACATGTTTAGCGGTGTTATCTACCGGCACCTGGTGTGTAGATACAGGAGCCACTAATTATGTCTGTAATACATTGCAGGGGTTCCAGGAAACCAGACGACTCAGTGATGGAGAGATATGCTTGTTCATGGGTGATGCTACAAAAGTATCGGTCGTTGTATTAGGAGATGTTACTTTATCTTTTGGTAGAAATAAGTCTTTGACATTGAGAGATTGTCTTTATGCACCTTCACTTAGAAGGAATTTAGTTTCTGTTTCTATGTTAGTTAAGGATGGATATTCAGTTTATTTTAATGACAATATTGTTATTAGAAAGAATAAATATTTTATCTGTTCTGGAGCATTGGTTGATAATTTGTATGTCATTAATCCTATTTCGCCCACAATGCAACTTATGGAAATGAATAATATGTCATCTAACTTAAATAAGAGAAAAGAACCTTCTTGTATGAACCAAACATATCTTTAGCACTTGCGATTGGGGCATATTAACCTAAAAAGGATTCAAAGACTGGTTGTAGATGGACCTTTGAGTTTATTGGAAGTGGAGGCACTACCAGTCTGTGAATCCTATTTGGAAGGTAAAATGACCAAAAGGCCTTTTACGGCAAAGGGGTATAGGGCCAAAGATGTGTTGGAATTGGTTCATTCTGATTTGTGTGGACCCATGACTATCCAAGCTAAGGTGGCTTTGAATATTTTGTCACATTTATTGACGATTATTCAAGGTATGGATACATTTATTTGATGCGCCGTAAGTCTGAGTGCTTTGAGAAATTCAAAGAGTACAAGACTGAAACGGAGAAACGTCATAGAAAATGTATCAAGTCATTACGATCAGATCGTGGTGGCGAGTACCTCTTTGGAGAGTTTAGGGATTATTTATCAGAGGCTGGGATTGCATCCCAATTGACTGCACCTGGAACGCCCCAGCAGAATGGTGTAGCCGAAAGAAGGAATAGAACTCTTATGGAGATGGTTAGATCAATGATGAGTTATTCGGATTTGCCAGATTCGTTTTGGGGATATGCCTTAGAGACTGCAGCTTATATTTTGAACTTGGTTCCTTCTAAGTCAGTACCTCTTACTCCCACAGAGCTGTAGATTGGGCGTGTCACGCCCCGCTCCCGTAGGAGAGATCGTCCTCGCTAAGGCGTGATGCCGCACGGGCCTAGGTTGCGCCCGTGTAAGGCCAAGTCCAGAAACGACCGATTTGAGCTAGGCCACAGAGTCGCACAGAGTGTCCCCATTTATAACGGAAAGTAAATGAACACAATTAGAAGCGAATTCAAACTCTTTATTGATATTCAAGAAGTTTACAAGCGACGCTAGGCCGAGTTTACAAGTCGCTCAAGCTCTCTCTCTCTGAAACATAAAAGGCGTGCCAAGTGGCTTACAAGATGGAATGATTCATGGCGATGTTCCGATACATTATGCCCTGTATAGGGTGATTCAGCTTCTTGTAACGTTCCAAGGCCCCAGAGTTGGCTCCGCGCCTTAACACGTTCGATGGAAGCTGTAGTGTCCCGCTCCTAGCGGTTCACTATGTAAGGCTTGTGGCTTGGCTAACTCGGTCGGAACCGAGTATTGGGGAAACTTACCGTCGGCATCGAATCGATCACGGACAAGTGCATAAGAACCTTTCCAATTGATGGATCGGTTTCTCTTGAAATGCGTCTAAGAGTTTTCTCTGGATGTTTTGCTGCTGGTTTTGCTGCTTGGTTTTGATGGATGCTTTTCTGAATGATTTTCGATGATTTGATTCTTGTCCGTTTTCATCGATTTGCATAGCATTCATTCTTGAGAATTCTGAGAGAAGAGAACACAACGAGACGGATTATTAATCAATCTTTTGGTGCCAATGCAGACTGACGCATAACGGAAGGCTAAGCGTGCAAGTGTTCCTCTCTCTCTCGACGATTCTCTAATTTGGTGAGTGTGGATCTCTGTGGTGGTATTGTCCCTCTCGCTATTCCTTCATGCCAACTAAATAATTGTCTTGCAACATCCGTTGATCGATATCAAGATGCTAAAGCCACAAGTCAATACCACTAAGATGCTAGAGATAGAACATTGAAATGAATTGATTACACTACAATGAACTGAACATTGAAATGATTGAATTGATGCCTAGAATGATGGTTATGAAATGCTAAGAATGATCTTGTTGCCTATTACTTCAAATATTCTATGCACACTGTGTATATCGAGTCGGACACACATTCGCCTGACCATGGACAACTTGTATACAAGGATTGAGCAATAATTTCCTCGAACGTTACAGGGGCGCCTGTACCGATTCGGCCTAGGAGGAAATAATGAAGTGCTTTGGGGAACATGAGTAATGCGAGGCATCATAGAGGCTAGCTCCCTACTGTGCTGTCATCTCATTATCTTGAAGTCCCAAATGCAAATGAATGAATGAAAAGAGTCCATATGGTTTAACAACACCAGTGGTCACATCGTGGGAATGTATGCTAATCAATGTCTTATGCAGGGGCGGTAAGTATATTATTATTATCCTGTATCTTATGCAGGAAAGCTGGATTCGGCCAATGGTAAAGTAAACATGGTTTATTGAACTACCATGTCATTTGAATTGTGATTTACTCTAAATGTTGCCTGTCCCTTATAAATTCATATCTTTAAAATGCTTGTCATTAATAAAATATTGGTTTAGCTGAGTGGGCCAACGGGGCTCACCAGCGCATTGTTATAATGTGCTGACCCCTCCTCCACAGGTACTGGAGAAGGCTCGGGCGCACATCGCAATTAAAGCTTTCTGAACTGCTGTTTCCTTTCAAGTTATTTTTCCCTAAAGACGCACAAAGTATTGCGGAGATTTCAAAGGTAGCTGCTTATATTTCAAAGTACTAAAGGGGCGTGATGTATGGAACAGGAAATTATTTCATGGCAGCCTATCAGTTGTACTTCTTTTCATGAATCAATGTAGCCGAAAAGGCATTTCAAATATTATCGAGAAAAGTTGTATTCTGACTACAATCATCAATAAAATGAATATTTTCTTCCTGTTCCGCTTGCTTAATGTTTCCGCAACTGTGGCTTAATTTTCAAATGTGATGAATTGATATAAATGTGCATGTTCTAGCCTTGTACAAGTGCAACTCCAGACTTGTACGGCATCACGCCTTAGCGAGGACGATCGATTCGGCGTGAATCGAAGCAAAGCGAGCGATTCCCCGAATCGGGGCGTGACAAGTTGGTATCAAAGCACGGTTTCACTTCCTCGGATTTCAAAAATAATTATTTCAAAAAGGAAGTCTTGATGCAAATTTTCTCGATTGATGGTGTCGATAGCGCTGGCATAAAATAATGTTCCATACAATAAGCCCATAAATATTTTATGAGTGCTAATGGAATTATTTCTTTGTTATAGAATGACCAAGGGTGATAGCTCAAAGACGAATTCATCGTCTGACCCGATTGAGAAACTGATTAAGCAAATGGAGGCTCAGAGGAAGCAGAGCGAAGCTCAACATCGCGCGCTTCAGGAGCAGCTTCAGTATCAGTTTCAGGAGCAGCTGGATGCTCAACAAAAGCAAGTTGATAGTCTAACTCAGATTGTCATCAAGCTGTCGGCCGATTCTAATGTTTCTGCAAAGGCCACAGCCACCGAGACCGTGGAGGTGCCGGCAGAGAAATCTGAGACGCCGACACGGAAGAGGACGAACTTCAAGTTCTCTGAATTTAAAAGTTGCGACCCACCTGATTTTAATGGGAAAGAGGAGCCAGATGAGGTGATGGGCTTCTTGAACACACTGGAGGGCTATTTCCGAATGTTAGAGATTCAGGGCAGTAAGAGAGTGGAGTGTGCCGCTGTACAACTTCGTCTCAAGGCCCAGGAATGGTGGATTTCGCAGAGACAGGCACTTTGCGGAAATAGTCAGGATATAAAGATGTCTTGGGAGGCCTTCAAGCAGGCTTTCATCACTCAATTCATTCCATCCGCTGTCCGACAACGAAAAGAGAATGAGTTTATTGCACTTCGATAAGGCAGTATGTCAGTGCATGACTACGAGACAGAGTTTTTGAAGAGAGTCGCATTCGCTGGGTACATGGTACCGAATGACGACGCCAAGCGAGGAAGATTTGTGCAAGGCTTGAATGAGGGCCTAGAGCGGGATGTGCTAACTCGAAAATGTACGTCTTATCGGGAGGCGTACGAGACAGCTCTCGAGATGGAGAGATTTCATAAGCCGGCTAGTCGTGAGACAATGAAGAGCAACCAAGGACTCAATAATCAGAAACGACCTTGGTCTGCTAGCAGGAACGACGCACCTAAGCGTCACAATACTGGAGACAATAGAGGGCCTCAACATACAGAACGTTGTAAATCATGCAACCGTTGGGGACATCGATCTGAGGATTGTCGGGTGAAGTGTTTCAAATGTGGCAAACAGGGCCATAAGGAAGCTGACTGCAGAAATAGAGGAGGGAATCAGTATCCTCCTCGTGGGCATAATAATAATCAGTATCGTGGGCATAACAACCACAACCGGGGACCATATAACAACCAGCATCGTGGCGAAGCGCCACCAGCCTTACCGGCTCCAGCTGGGAATGCACCGAATCAACAAGGTGGGCAAGCAAGGGTTTATGCCTTGACTCAGGCAGAGGCCCAGACCGCGGAGAATGTTATAACAGGTACGTTGCTATATAAAGGCACACCTGCAAGAGTACTTTTTGATTCTGGCGCTACTCATTGCTTTATCTCTTCTGATTTTGCAACGGAAAATAAATTTTGTATGACTCAACTAAAGACAGCTTTGTGTGTTAGCACTCCTTCGGGAGTAGATATGCCTGCAACTTTGATTTGCAGGGACGGCTACATTAAAATTGGAGGCAAGACTTTATCTCTGGATGCAATTGTACTCGACATCAAAGAGTACGATATCATCTTGGGAATGGACTGGCTCAGCGCCTGTCATGCAACGATTGACTGTACGGATAAGAGAGTTGTGTTTCGCCTAACCGGAGAAACAGAGTTCTCTTACTCGTGTGGCTCGGCATTCCAAGGACCTATGGTAATATCGGCAGTTACAGCAAGGCACATGTTGTACTCAGGGTGTGAAGGGTTCCTTGCTTCTGTTTTTGATACTCAAATGAAGGGTGTAGATTCGAATCAAAACGAGATCGTGGCAGAGTTCCCCGATGTGTTTTCGGACGAGGTACCTGGGATGCCGCCGGATAGAGAAATTGAATTCACAATTGACACATTTCCGGATACTCGTCCGATATCTAAAGTGCCGTACAGGATGGCTCCGGCAGAATTGAAGGAACTAAAGGTGCAGCTACAAGAATTATTAGACCGAGGATACATTCACCCAAGTGTATTTCCATGGGGAGCTCCAGTGTTGTTTGTAAAGAAGAAGGATGGAACGATGCGGCTATGCATCGATTACAGAGAACTGAATAAGGCAACCATCCGTAACAAGTATCCTTTGCCAAGGATAGATGATCTATTCGATCAGCTACAAGGGGCGACCGTGTTTTCAAAAATCGATCTTCGTTCAGGATATCATCAGTTGAAGATCAGACCCGAAGATGTTCCTAAGTCAGCATTCCGTACGAGATACGGACACTATGAGTTTTTGGTCATGCCATTCGGCTTGACTAATGCTCCAGCAGCCTTCATGGATTTAATGAATAGAGTGTTTCGACCGTTCTTAGACAAGTTTGTTGTTGTGTTCATCGATGACATCTTGATCTACTCAAAGGATAGGGAGACTCATGTCGAGCACTTGAGAGAAGTACTTCAGACGCTGCGGGACAACCAGCTCTATGCAAAGCTAAGTAAGTACGAGTTTTGGATGAACAGCGTGTCGTTCCTTGGACATGTTGTTTCGGCGGAAGGTGTTGCCGTCGACCCAAAGAAGATTGAGGCAGTGGTGGACTGGAAGCAGCCTGCATCAGCTAGTAAAATACGGAGTTTCCTTGGTTTAGCCGGGTACTACCGTAGATTTGTGAAGGACTTCTCGAGAATCGCCTCGCCTTTGACTCGCCTGACTCAGAAAGGAGTCGTATTTAAGTGGACGGACGACTGTGAGAGTAGTTTCCAAGAACTCAAGCAGCGGCTCGTCACGGCCCCAATTTTAGCACTGCCGGAAGGCTCTGAGGGATTTCAGATCTACAGTGACGCGTCGGGACTTGGTTTGGGATGTGTTCTTATGCAACATGGGAAGACAATATCTTATGCTTCGAGACAACTCAAACAGCATGAGAAGAATTATCCAACACATGATTTGGAACTAGCGGCGATTGTGTTTGCATTGAAATTGTGGCGACACTATCTTTATGGTGTGTCCTGCGAGATCTTCACGGATCACAAAAGCCTAAAGTACATATTCACGCAAAAGGAATTGAATTTGAGGCAGCGGCGTTGGTTAGAATTGATCAAAGATTATGACTTGACAATCTCTTACACGCCGGGTAAAGGAAACGTGGTAGCTGATGCCTTGAGTCGGAAATTTGTTGGGTCCCTAACAATAGCAAAAGAGGTACTACGGGATCTTGAAGAGATGGGCATCGAGTTCAGAATCCGTCCGCAGAATGTGCAGTTGGCTCAGTTACAACTTGAGCCGAGTCTCCAGGGAAGGATTAAGATTGCTCAGAAGGATGACCCGTTTCTGCAGAAGATACGCGAGTTGATTCTAGCAGGAAAGGTGTCAGACTTTACCGTTGAAGATGACACTATTCGTGTCAAGGAGAGATTGTGCGTTCCTAAGGATGAGAATATCAGGAAGAAATACTGACCGAGGCTCATTTTGCGAAGTATTCCTTGCATCCGGGAGGCACGAAAATGTATAAGGATCTACGCTCAACCTTTTGGTGGCATGGTATGAAGAAGGATGTGGCGCTATTCGTGTCACACTGCATGGATTGTCAGCGTGTGAAGGCCGAACACCAACGGCCAGGCGGAGAACTACAAAATTTGGCTATTCCACTGTGGAAGTGGGATAATATCTGTATGGATTTTATAGTTGGCTTGCCAAGAACTCAGAAGGGAAATGATGCGATTTGGGTTATCGTGGATAGATTAACCAAGTCGGCACATTTCATTCCAATAAAAGTTATATGGGGAGTAGAACGGTTGGCTCAGATCTACATAAATGAAATTGTTCGATTACATGGGGTGCCAGCTTCTATAGTATCGGATAGAGACGGAAGATTCTTGTCGCGATTTTGGATAAGTCTGCACTCGGCTATGGGCACAAAGTTGAACTTCGGTACAGCTTACCATCCGCAGACTGATGGTCAGACAGAGAGAGTAAACCAGATTCTTGAAGATATGTTGAGATTGTGCGTGCTCGATTCGAAGACAAATTGGGACACACATCTCGCATTAGCAGAATTTGCCTATAACAACAGTTATCAGGCAAGTATCCAAATGGCCCCGTACGAAGCCTTATATGGACGGAAATGTCGATCACCGATATGCTGGGATGAAGTAGGTGAACGACAAGTGCTTGGACTAGAACTTGTGGAACAGGCCGTCGAGAGGATTCGCTTAATTCGAGAAAGACTTAGAGTTGCTCAAAGTCGACAAAAGAGTTATGCGGATGTTCATCGACGACCTTTGGAATTCACAGCAGGCGATCATGTCTTCTTGAAGGTCACACCCATGCGAGGTGTGATGCGGTTTGGGATGAAAGGAAAGCTAAGCCCGAGATTCGTCGGACCATTCGAGATTTTGGAGAAGGTAGCCTCAGTGGCTTATCGACTTGCACTGCCTCCGGCTTTGGCTGATGTGCACGATATCTTCTATGTATCTCAACTTCGGAAATACGTGCATGATCCAAGTCACGTAGTAAATTTCGACCAGCTGCAGCTGAGCGTTGACCTATCCTACACTGAAGAACCTGTCCAAATTTTGGACAGGAAAGAGAAAGTTTTGCGGAATCGGACAGTATCCCTGGTCAACGTGCTGTGGCGGAACCATGCTGTAGAGGAGTCGACATGGGAATTAGAGGAAGAGATGCGAGTGAAGTACCCCTCGCTGTTTGATAATTTTGAGGTAGGACCTTTGCTTTAAGTTTCGAGGACAAAACTTTTTCTTAGTGGTATATTATGTAGTGTCCCGCTCCTAGCGGTTCACTATGTAAGGCTTGTGGCTTGGCTAACTCGGTCGGAACCGAGTATTGGGGAAACTTACCGTCGGCATCGAATCGATCACGGACAAGTGCATAAGAACCTTTCCAATTGATGGATCGGTTTCTCTTGAAATGCGTCCAAGAGTTTTCTCTGGATGTTTTGCTGCTGGTTTTGCTGCTTGGTTTTGATGGATGCTTTTCTGAATGATTTTCGATGATTTGATTCTTGTCCGTTTTCATCGATTTGTATAGCATTCATTCTTGAGAATTCTGAGAGAAGAGAACACAACGAGACGGATTATTAATCAATCTTTTGGTGCCAATGCAGACTGACGCATAACGGAAGGCTAAGCGTGCAAGTGTTCCTCTCTCTCTCTCGACGATTCTCTAATTTGGTGAGTGTGAATCTCTGTGGTGGTATTGTCCCTCTCGCTATTCCTTCATGCCAACTAAATAATTGTCTTGCAACATCCATTGATCGATATCAAGATGCTAAAGCCACAAGTCAATACCACTAAGATGCTAGAGATAGAATATTGAAATGAATTGATTACACTGCAATGAACTGAACATTGAAATGATTGAATTGATGCCTAGAATGATGGTTATGAAATGCTAAGAATGATCTTGTTGCCTATTACTTCAAATATTCTATGCACACTGTGTATATCGAGTCGGACACACATTCGCCTGACTATGGACAACTTGTATACAATGATTGAGCAATAATTTCCTCGAACGGTACAGGGGCGCCTGTACCGATTCGGCCTAGGAGGAAATAATGAAGTGCTTTGGGGAACATGAGTAATGCGAGGCATCATAGAGGCTAGCTCCCTACTGTGCTGTCATCTCATTATCTTGAAGTCCCAAATGCAAATGAATGAATGAAAAGAGTCCATATGGTTTAACAACACCAGTGGTCACATCGTGGGAATGTATGCTAATCAATGTCTTATGCAGGGGCGGTAAGTATATTATTATTATCCTGTATCTTATGCAGGAAAGCTGGATTCGGCCAATGGTAAAGTAAACATGGTTTATTGAACTACCATGTCATTTGAATTGTGATTTACTCTAAATGTTGCCTGTCCCTTATAAATTCATATCTTTAAAATGCTTGTCATTAATAAAATGTTGGTTTAGCTGAGTGGGCCAACGGGGCTCACCAGCACATTGTTATAATGTGTTGACCCCTCCTCCACAGGTACTGGAGAAGGCTCGGGCGCACATCGCAATTAAAGCTTTCTGAACTGCTGTTTCCTTTCAAGTTGTTTTTCCCTAAAGACGCACAAAGTATTGCGGAGATTTCAAAGATAGCTGCTTATATTTCAAAGTACTAAAGGGGCGTGATGTATGGAACAGGAAATTATTTCATGGCAGCCTATCAGTTGTACTTCTTCTCATGAATCAATGTAGCCGAAAAGGCATTTCAAATATTATCGAGAAAAGTTGTATTCTGACTACAATCATCAATAAAATGAATATTTTCTTCCTGTTCCGCTTGCTTAATGTTTCCGCAACTGTGGCTTAATTTTCAAATGTGATGAATTGATATAAATGTGCATGTTCTAGCCTTGTACAAGTGCAACTCCAGACTTGTACGACATCACGCCTTAGCGAGGACGATCGATTCGGCGTGAATCGAAGCAAAGCGAGCGATTCTCCGAATCGGGGCATGACAGAAGCTCCGCACCCGCCGGCGTCTCCTGCATCCTGCAAGCAGACTGTGGGGTTATCAGTACATTGTTATGCACTGGTGGGGAGGCTAGCTCGCCCACAATGCTATCATTACCAAACACGTTATATTTACTTTTGTGCACCGTCGATCATTCATTATCTTTCTAATCTTACATTAGGATCAGTTTCATGCATATTTTATAACCTATCTCATGTTGCCAAATTCAATATGTTGCATGGAAATACATGCACGACTTACCCATACTTACCGTCCGGCCTTCCCTGTCCAAAGTAAACCAAGTTAGTCAATAATTCATAAGGAATAACTTAACGTGTCTCATGTAAACTTTCAATATCAAGAGCGTGTCCCTGCCTCGTGTCCTAGCATGTCGTAGGCACGTTCTCTAACTCATTTTGTATGAATTACTCTTTATTCATTTGGTATGTTACATTTCAAGCATGTTCAGGTTGTTATATTTTGAGCATGTACAGGAGGCACTTGTTCATTTTACTTAGACTACTTTAATTTCAATGTAAGGACTTGCACGTGGATAGCCACCAGCAAAGCCCACTTAATCTATATGTACCGGTCGCTGGCATCACAAGCCATTTGGACATATCCCCTTGGTATTTCTCAACTTAGCATAGGGTGATGGCTGGTACACCCCGTTAAGTCTCTTGAATATACCCTGCACTTACGTCTCCTGGTGCCCAAGCCCGCACCCAGGCAGTCCGTAAGCCCCGTTTTGATTCCGCCTAGGCCGGCGACGGTTTTCCCCCCATCGCCCGTGTCGCAGAATCCTTCCTCATGACGGCCACGGTATTCCCCCCATCGCCCGTGCCATTTATCCACGACCATTTCGTATTGTCTTGTCATTTTAACTTAACGGCTATCTCCGAGCCGTAGGCTAACCCTTAGCCATAATGCGTTATCGACCAGGTTGGCGTCCGTGCAGCGCGGGTAACGAGCCCCGTTGTACGTGCCTGTCACACTTGTCACTAACTATTCTTTTCTTTCTTATCTTTCATGTATTCTTTCTTTCATTTCTTTCTTTCACTTGTTCGTTCGTTCATAGATTCATTCATTCGTTGATTCATTCATTCACGTATTACGCAATTCCCAGTGTGGGAGTCGTCTTGGCGACCCATCGGTCCCATAGCCGTTCAATGTTGCTATACTCTACTCGGAACGACTATATTGATAGTCTTCCCGTTTCATTGTTGTAACCCATTCATTGTTTCATTGTTGGCCGCATAAGGAACATAAACGTAAGCTTGTGACTTAGCACGAGCGTGGAGCGCGGTGCGAGAGTTCACATTTTTCAAGTTCCTTTCCATATTGTATACAAGCATGCAAGATGGGATTATTCCCTTAGCTAGGTGCGTTGAGTCATTTATTAGCATGTGCGGGGTTATCGCCTAACGATTCTCGTGATAGTGTTCGTATTGTTATGTGTCTAGGCTAAGCAAAGACGGGTTCATCGGAGCCACCCACCTTAGCGATGTTCGTATCGGCCGAGCGATACTCCGAGCGCGCCTTTGAAAGTCTAAGTCTGGATTCATCTTGACGGGCCAATGTAAGCCTTACATCGATTCTTCATCAGGTCGATGCCAACTCTTTGGGTCGACGGCTCGTTTGAGTCGTTGCACTTGCCGTTTGAATCGGCGTTCCGCTAGGGCGGAGCGGGTCGTTACATAATACACCACTCAAAATAAGTCTCGTCCTCGAGACTTCCTGAGTGCAGGTCATCCTACCATTCCTTAACTCGTGTCGTCATGTTTCTTAGACAATCCCTATCGAATGGCTTTACCGCTCGATGGCACCGAACTATACTCGATACCTTTCCAAGTCCCGTGTCTGTATACGTTTTGGTCGATTTTTATTGAATAACTTTTCATTCATTTTAGAGTTGATGTTTCTTCAACTTGGTTGCTATTTCGACGTGTCATGGGACTGAAATGGTCGTAGGAGGCATGTTATAATTCGTTAAATATGAGGGTCGTAGGCTAAGGCAAACTCACTTTCGTTTATCTCGGTCATTGAAATGACCCGATTCGCTTCTCAAGCATTCTTGTCCATGAAATCAGTATGATTTTTTCTTAGCGGGGTCGACCAGGTCTAAGTAATTTCCGTCCGATTCAAGACCAAGTATTGTACTATCATCGAGTATATCTTCCTATCAATGGTTCAATTCGTTATACCAACTTTTACTTGCACGATATCGATACCATACCATTCACTTGTTTAGGCTAATCTCGTCGTCGTTCACGTACACTTTGCCTACACGTTTCTTTGATTCTGAGCCACGCTCGTACTAGTATCATTCCTTTCTTTTAACACGATTTCAAGTTCTCGACACTCATCTATTCTTCAAGTCTCGTTTGTACTCAATGTATCACTTGGCTGGATCGTGCACGCATTCCAGGCGTCCCCAAAATACATGCATTCAGCCAAGCCGCATGATAGAGAATTCGTCATTCTTACTCGAGTCGCATCGTGCACATACTCAGGCGTTCCTGAAATATATGCATGTCAGCCGAGTCTCGTGAGCAGGGTTTTCTATATTCGTGATTCACGCTATCCATCCATGCCAATCCTCAAGATCAATCTTTTGATTGCTAACACTTGAAACAGGTGCGTCTCGCCTAACTGCTAAGCCATTTCTCAAGGCTAAGTCAATGTCAGGATTGGAATCATAGTTCCCCAACAATAATGCCAACACTGACCCCAAATCCTAGGGTCGAACCAAAGTCGGTAGTACGGGATTTTCTACCCAAGCTCGCGTCACTCAGATTTCTAAACATCGAGCACGATCACCTAGTCGCATCAATGCATTAGTTGCGTGTATTCGAGTCCATTCAATTTACCAATTCTAACCAATTCATGTATTCAATCACGAGGTCGTCTAGCTTTTGACAATACATTGTGCCCCAATCTCACGCGAGTCCGATCATCCACGGTGGTTCATGAATCACCATGCAACGCTCATACGGAATAATCATTCTCATCGGGACGTAACTCTTGTTTGAGTTTAGACTAACTTATTCTTGATACGCAGATTGGACCTACTCAATCCTCAAGTTCGATCGTCATGCACGCTAAGTTACTTTCGAGTCCACCTTCGCGTCAAACCATAAGTCGAAGCACACAAATTGCCACGCCATGCTAGTTCAATCACCCCCACTGTATGAATCACCATACCAGTGCTCACGCGGAGTGATCATCCTAATCGGCGCGACGCATGTGCGAGGCTAGAGTTGCACTCGCATAAGACAAGAATGTCGACGTTGGGGTTATCGTCGAAGCAAATCCAACATTTCATTTTCTATCCAAGCCAAGATCGATAGTCCATTCATCATTTCGTTCAACTAGAAAATCCTCGAGCCACGTCTATATTTTCCTCGACATATTTCAATATCAAGAGTATAGCATCCATCGGAACAATGACATTTGCACGATCGTCATTTGCTGAGTCAGAGTATCCCCGAGTTCTCGTATATCGATCTTTGATACGCCTCAATACCATCGACGATATGCGTAACCTGACGATCTTCCTTTGCAACCAATTTTGAGTCGTGCGTTGATGCTGTTGTCCGAGTTGGATATTCCACGATTTTCTCGATATTCAAGATCAAGTTCGATCGCTATTCCTCAAGCTCGTTTCAAGATCATTGTTCAAAACTCAAGTCATATTTCATTTGAATCAATCCGAAATCGTACGTGCGATCCTTTAAGTTTTCTCGATCACGACATTCACTTTTATTCATCATCCCGAATCATTTTCTAACTCGCGTTGCTCATTCACAAGTTGTTCGAACGATATCTCGTTCGGGACACACGAAGTCACGATCAACTAAGCATGACGCGCTCTAAGGCTTTGTACGATCGCATCGCTTGCCGACATACTCGTACGATCCGTAAATCTTTTAGTCTCGCTCGAACAATTTCTATGACGTCCATACACCACTCAGGGTTCGAGCCACTCGACTAGTCGTCGATACTCATTCTTATTCTTCTCCAAACCTATAACATACACCACTCGGATTCAAGCCATACAATCTAGTCCTTAATCACGTTCGCGTCATGCACTAAGACATCCTTCAAATTCGTTCGACAAATCTCTAGCGTAATCGCTCACGTCGCCTCGACGTACTAAGTCGTTCACACTAATCCTCAAAATCTAAATCAATCTTTCGTGCATGCCTAAGCGTGAACTCGATAGCGTTTCTATCGATATACACTCTAAGTGTAGCTTCGTTCTCGACCAAGCGGTACTTGATATCGCTCGCAACTCGATTGCACCAAAAGTCGAGGTGCACGACACGCGGCACAATATAACCAGAAGGCCGTGTGCATAGCTATCCCGTACGGACTATATTCGAGTTTGCACGCTCACTTATTCTCGCTCGAGCGATAATCGATCTCTCTCGCAACTTAGCCAAAAGGCTGCGTGCATAACCAACCCGTTCGAACTATCCCTTGGTCTCGTGTACTCGTCCGCTATTGTCAGCGTAAGCTTATTCAAGCACGCACTGCGTTTGCTAACTCTTAGCATCGATTCCTTCCAACTCAAGTTCGTCGTGGTGTCACAAAGGCCTTCGCCTATCGATCCCATTCAACCGAGTACTTGTACGAGCTTTTGAAAATATTAGACTTATTGTATGGAATATCCCAAGGCACAACGAGAGAGAGCGTACACTTTTTTTGTTTCAAAACCGAGCTTTCAAAACTGAAAGAATCGAAATGAAGTTTAAGGACGTAAAGCCGTGCTTTGATACCAATCTGTCACGTCCCGCTCCCGTAGGAGCGATCGTCCTCGCTAAGGCGTGATGCCGCACGGGCCTAGGTTGCGCCCGTGCAAGGCCAAGTCCAGAAACGGCCGATTTGAGCTAGGCCACAGAGTCGCACAGAGTGTCCCCATTTGCAGCGGAAAGTAAATGAACACAATTAGAAGCGAATTCAAACTCTTTATTGATATTCAAGAAGTTTACAAGCGGCGCTAGGCCGAGTTTACAAGTCGCTCAAGCTCTCTCTATCTGAAACATAAAAGGCGTGCCAAGAGGCTTACAAGATGGAATGATTCATGGCGATGTTCCGATACATTATGTCCTGTATAGGGTGCTTCAGCTTCTTGCAACGTTCCAAGGCCCCAGAGTTGGCTCCGTGCCTTAACACGTTCGATGGAAGCTCCGCACCCGCTGGCGTCTCCTGCATCCTGCAAGCAGACTGTGGGGTTATCAGTACATTGTTATGCACTGGTAGGGAGGCTAGCTCGCCCACAATGCTATCATTACCAAACACGTTATATTTACTTTTGTGCACCGTCGATCATTCATTGTCTTTCTAATCTTGCCTTAGGATCAGTTTCATGCATATTTCATAACCTATCTCGTGTTGCCAAATTCAATGTGTCGTATAGAAATACATGCACGACTTACCCATACTTACCGTCCGACCTTCCCTGTCCAAAGTAAACCAAGTTAGTCAACAATTCATAAGGAATAACTTAACGTGTCTCATGTAAACTTTCAATATCAAGAGCGTGTCCCTGCCTCGGGTCCTAGCATGTCATAGGCACGTTCTCTAACTTATTTTGTATGAATTAATCTTTATTCACTTGGTATGTTACATTTCAAGCATGTTCAGGGTGTTACATTTCGAGCATGTTCAGGAGGCACTTGTTCATTTTACTTAGACTACTTTGATTTCAATACAATGACTTGCACGTGGATAGCCACCAACAAAGCCCACTTAATCTATATGCACCGGTCGCTGGCATCACAAGCCATTTGGACATATCCCCTTCGTATTTCTCAACTTAGCATAGGGTGATGGCTGTACACCCCGTTAAGTCTCTTGAATATACCCTGCACTTACGTCTCCTGGTGGCCAAGCCCGCACCCAGGCAGCCCGTAAGCCCCGTTTTGATTCCGCCTAGGCCGGCCACGGTTTTCCTCCCCATTGCCCGTGCCGCAGAATCCTTCCTCATGACGGCCACGGTATTCCCCCCATCGCCCGTGCCGTTTATCCACGACCATTTCGTATTGTCTTGTCATTTTAACTTAACGGCTATCTCTGAGCCATAATGCGTTATCGATCAGGTTGGCGTCCGTGCAGCGCGGGTAGCGAGCCCCGTTGTACGTGCCCGTCACACCTGTCGCTAACTATTCTTTTATTTCTTATCTTTCATGTATTCTTTCTTTTATTTCTTTCTTTCACTTGTTCGTTCGTTCATAGATTTATTCATGTATTCATTCATTCATTCGTTGATTCATTCATTCACGCATTACGCAACTCCCAGTGTGGGAGTCATCTTGGCGACCCATCGGTCCCATAGCCTTTCAATGTTGCTATACTCTACTCGGAATGACTATATTGATAGTCTTCCCGTTTCATTGTTGTAACCCATTCATTGTTTTATTGTTGGCCGCATAAGGAACATAAATGTAAGCTTGTGCCTTAGCATGAGCGTGGAGCGCGGTACGAGAGTTCACATTTTTCAAGTTCCTTTCTATATTCTATACAAGCATGCAAGATAGGATTATTCCCTTAGCTAGGTGCGTTGAGTCATTTATTAGCATGCACGGGGTTATCGCCTAGCGATTCTCGTGATAGTGTTCGTATTGTTATGTGTCTAGGCTAAGCAAAGACGGGTTCATTGGAGCCACCCACCTTAGCGATGTTCGCATCGGCCGAACGATACTCCGAGCGTGCCTTTGAAAGTCTAAGTCTGGATTCATCTTGATGGGCCAATGTAAGCCTTGCATCGATTCTTCATCAAGTCGATGCCAACTCTTCGGGTCGACGGCTCGTTTGAGTCGTTGCACTTGCCATTTGAATCGGCGTTCTGCTAGGGCGAAGCGGGTCGTTACAGGGCGTAAGCCTAGTCTGAAACATGTTTGCATTTGGGGTAGTCCAGCACATGTGCTGAATGGGAAAGCAGATAAGTTGGAATCTCGTACAGAAGTACGTTTGTTTGTAGGCTATCCAAGAGGAACGAAAGGAGGTTTATTTTATAGTCCTAAGGATCAGAAGGTCATTGTTAGCACCAATGCCCGATTCTTAGAGGAAGACTATGTGATGAACCATAAACCCACAAGTAGAGTTATTCTAGAAGAACTGAGATGTGAGACACCAAGTACTTCAGTACCAACAGTACAAGAGGATGAACCACAAATAACTGCACAACGTGTCACAAATGTTACACCACAACCGATAGTGCCTCATCGTAGTAGGAGGGTTGTGATACAACCTGATAGATATATGTTCTTGGAAGAGTCGTCAGACTTCGTCCCTGAGGAACAAGATTATGATACCTGTACCTACAATGAAGCACTCCAAGATAAAGATGCAGAGTCTTGGCAAAAAGCAATGATATCTGAAATAGAATCTATGGATTCTAATCAGGTCTGGGAGCTTGTAGAACCACCCGTTGGTGTAAAAGCCATTGGATGCAAGTGGGTCTATAAGAGAAAAAGAGGATCAGACGGTAAGGTTGAAACCTTTAAAGCTCGGCTTGTAGCAAAAGGTTTTACTCAAAGAGAGGGTATCGATTATGAGAAAACCTTTTCTCCTGTTGCCATGCTTAAGTCTATTCGGATTCTTTTATCTATTGCAGCTCATCTCGATTATGAGATTTGGCAAGTGGATGCAAGATAGCTTTCCTTAATGAAAGTCTTGAGAAAGACATCTATATGAAGCAACCAGACGGGTTCATTGAAAAGGGCCAGGAGCATCTTGTTTGTAAGCTCAAGAAGTCCATTTATGGACTTAAGCAAGCTTTCAGATCTTGGAACATATGTTTTGATCATGTGATAAAATCTTATGGATTTGATCAATGTCAGGATGAATCATGTGTATACAGAAAGTATGACGGAAACGTGGTGGTGTTCCTAGTACTTTATATGGATGACATCTTGCTCATTGGAAACAATGTGAAGGTGTTATCTGATGTAAGGGTATGGTTATCCAAACAGTTTGATATGAAGGACTTGGGAGAAGTAGGTCACATCCTTGGGATCAAAGTTCTACGAGATCGCAAGAAAATGATATTAGGCTTATCCCAAGCTTCCTATATCGATACTGTACTAACTTGTTTTAGTATGCAAAATTTTAAGAAAGATTTCTTACCTTTTAGACATAGAATTGCTCTATCAAAGGAGCAGTGTCCGAGGACACCTAAAGAGATAGAGAACATAAAGGCAGTTCCTTATGCTTCAGCAGTAGGAAGCTTAATGTATGCAATGCTATGTACGAGACCAGACATATGCTTTGCCATAGGCATGGTCAGCAGATATCAGTCTAACCCAGGACAAGAGTACTGGACTGCCGTAAAGCATATTTTGAAGTACCTGAAATGGACTAAAGAGTATATGCTAGTTTACCAGGCAGATAGTTTAGTTCTCTTGGGGTATACAGACTCAGATTTTTAGTCAGATAGGGATTCCAGAAAATCTACCTCAGGTTATGTGTTTACTTTGGGAGGTGGAGCCATTGTGTGGAGAAGTATCAAGCAAAAATGTATTGCTGATTCCACCATAGAAGTCGAGTATGTGGCAGCCTCTGAGGTAGCCAAAGAAACGGTTTGGCTCAGAAACTTTCTATTGGACTTGGATGTGGTACCTAGTTTGCCTAAGTCTATTACACTTTATTATGATAATAGTGGTGCAGTTGCAAACTCGAAGGAACCACGAGCCCATAAGACTGACAAACACATTGAGCACAAGTACCACCTGATACGAGATTTCGTAAAGAAAGGAAAAGTTGCTGTGATCAAGATAGCATCAGCCGACAACCTAGCTGATCCCTTTACAAAGAGCTTACCAGTTAAGGCTTTTGGTAGTCATGTTGAGGGAATGGGAGTCAGATGTGTAGCAGCATGACTTTAAGTATAAGTGGGAGATTTGTAACAATATACTGAAAAGTAATACTTTGAGTATAAGTGGGGGATTGTTAGGGTTATATACTAAAAGCATCACTTTTTTAGTAACCTTATTTCCTTAAATTTTGAATGAGAATCATATGGGCAAATGTTTGCATATTGTATTTGTTGCAAGTGTTAATGCAAATGTATGATATTCTATATTGTAGATAATATGGTGTGTGGTGTCACACAGAAGATCATATTATCAGTTCCCTATGGAGTATATAAATAGTTCACAACCTAGATGGACTTGGACAATCTATTGGAAAGGTTGTAGTGTAATCTGGTATTAGTCTATCTTGACTATAGGTTTACACTAGTACACTTTGTGTGTATTGAACAGGACCACTTGAGGTTGTTCTCTTTGTACTGACTACATAAGAGAACAAACACCTCTGTTATTATCGATGCTTGTGCTCTTAACCCGGATATAATAACGAACATGTATATGCAGTGTGTATTATTTTGACTCATAAAAGAGTGAGATTCATTATGGATCAACAACCTCTATGAATTGGGTAATAACATTGTATGTATGATGAGCTGTTGATTATAAATGGAATCCATGTCCCGATACATCGGGTTGATGATGTCCCCTTAAGGAGCTCATAAGGATTGTCATGTAAACCCTGCAGGTGGATTATATCCGACATGACAAATAAAATTGAGCGATACTACTTAAGGATAAAAGATGTCGAATCAATATAGTTGTTAGTAACTTAATTTGATCGACGGACATACGATATCTTAACATAGGAAGCCAAACGAGCATATAATAAAAAGGAGCCCATAAACATAATTTGGGATTAGGGAGGTAGTGCAACAATAGCTCATTAGTAGACCGAGCTATTGTTAATGGGCCTGGATTGTGTGTTCGGGCTGAACACGGGATATCCAGATCCGTTAGAAGGCCTAACCCTAATTTCTCCTCATGGTCCCTGCCGTAGCCTATATATATCCTCTATTCTCTGGCCGCCATATTACTGATCAGAAATCTGAAACTTTCTCTCAATTCGTGATTCACGTAAGAAGAGAAAGAGAGGGCTGCCAAGGAGAAGAAAAGGTTGGGAGATCGTCCCCCACACGACGTCCAAATCGAGGAAGGAATACGTGCAGAAGATCTTGGGGTCGTACGCTCAAGGTTGCCAGGAATTACTTGTCTCCTTTCCGCCGCAGGTATAATTCGTGAACCCTAGTTTCCGCCTATGAAGGGTTAGAACACGTATTAGATCTGTTTAACTTTCTATCGATCAATACGCACACCAAAGGAGGGTCCTGGGAATCCCCAGTTCCATCACTAGTGACCACTCATATAGATGTGTTGGCACAAGAGCGACTATCCAGGTGTATGCCTTTGTATTGCGTCGAGTACTAGCACGTTATGAGTTGGGTTAATAAGGCATAATTGTAGCAAACACTAACCTTGAATCGGTATGGGCCAGGTGTGCACGGTTGCAACACCATTTTGGAGCTTAAGATTTGGCTATCGCAAGGACACGTGCTTCGGCATGAATGTGGCGTCATCGTCGAGTCGTCTCGAGTTAAGTCAAGAAGGGCCTTAAGGCACGCTGGTTAAGTCTGGTTGATCCTTGGGAGGCACGACCTCGATCTTAAGGCACGAGCAAGTGTATTGGCACGACCAACACGACTCGTCCCCTTGACGTTATTGGCACGAGAATGGTCTAGAGGCACATAAAAATAAGTGAAAGTGTTGGCACGGCCGAGTTTGCATAAGTTTCTATGCATTGCCTCGAATATGGATTGAAGTGCACGAATAGAGTATAGCACGACCCTGTCGTTGCATTGCCAAGTATAGGACAAGGTGTCTTTGTCCTAAAATTGATCCTAAGACAAGACTAGAAAGACAATCAGAAAGGGATTAAGCTGCACAAAGTAAATAAACGTGTCTGTTTTGTATGGGTGGGCGAGGAGCTCACTCCACTAGTACAGTTGAGTACTGACACCTACACAGTTTTCATGTGTAGGTACAGGTAGAAGCCCAATAGCACGGAGCTCGCTTGAATGCGTCGAGGCATGGAGTTCCTTAGCGTTTCGAGGCATGCGACTGCATATATTCAGGACTTATACGGGACATAATGTGTGGACATCGCCATTTCGCAGAAACTGCCACTTCTCGCTTGAAGCTTGTATTGAGAAATGAGAGAGAGCATAGTGACTTGTAATATGAGAGAAAAGTGAGCCCGAGACTTGTAATCTGGCCTTGTGCCCACATTGTAATCCTTGTTCAATATCAATAAAGAGTATTTTGTATGACTTGTATTTTTGTATTTAAATTCCCGCTACTGACTATTCAATATTTCTGCTTGGGACTTCTGTGCGACGACCCCCGTCGCTTAGCCTGTAATCGGCCTTTATGGACCTACCTTGCATGAGTGCAATCTAGCCTCACGTGGTATCACGCCTTAGCGAGGACGATCGCTCCTACGGGAGCGGGGCGTGACATAATGATATCAGAGCACGGCTTTACGTCTTTGGACTTTATGTCCATTCTCTCAGGTTGAAAGCTCGTTCATGGAAAAAAAAGTATGCGCTCTCTTTCGATATTCTGTGGAGTGTCCATACAATAAGTCTAAATATTTTCAAAAGCTCGTACAAGTGTTCAATCGAACGCATCGGTAGGCGATGGCCTTTGTGCCGAACGGTGTCGAACTTGAGTTGATAGAAAACACATGCTAAAGTTAGCAAGTCGCGTGCATGCCTAAATAGTCCTACGTCGACATTAGCAAATGAGCGTGCAAAATCAGAGTATAGTCCATACGGGATAGCTATGCACACAGCCTTTTGTCTAAGTTGTGCCACGTGTCGCGCATCTAGACTTTATGGTACGAACGAATTGCGAGCGATATTAAGTATTGCTCGGTCGGAAACGGAGATATACTTAGAGTGTATATCGATAGAAACACTATCGGACTAACGCTTAGGCGTACACGAATGATTAGTTTAGATTTTAAGGAATAGTTCGAATGACTTAGTACGTCGAGACGCGTGAATCATAAATATGATTTACATGTGGAATATCGATAGAAATATACGAGACTTAGACTATTGAGACGACGTAAGCGATTGCGCTAGAGTTTCGTCGAATGAATATAAAAGATGTATTAGCGAAATATACGAACGTGATTGTGGAGTAAATCGGATGGCTCGAATCCTGAGTGGTGTATGGTCCGTCTTGGAAATCATTCGATCGAAAATTGAGGGATAGGGGTAACAACGAGTATGTCGGCGAGGCGATGCGATCGCGCCAAACCTTAGAATGCGTCACGCTTAGTTGGTCGTGAATTTGAATGTCGCGAACGAGATGTCGTTCGAACAACTTGTGAATAGGCAACGCGAGTTAGGAAACGATATTAAATCAGGATTCGGAACGATGAATAAAAATGAATATCTTGATCGAGGAAACCTAGAGGATCGCACTTATGATTTTGGATTTGGTCGAATGGAATTATGGTATATCCAATTCAGACAATAGCATTAGTTGCACGACTCAGAGTTCGTTGCAAAAGGAAGATCGTCAGGTTACGTACATCATTGATGGTTTTGAGGCGTATCAAAGATCGATATGCGATAACTCGGGGGTACTCTGATTCGAAGAATGATGATCGTATAAAATATCATTTTTTCGATGGATGCTATACTCGGGATGTTGAAATGTGTCGAAGAAAAGATAGACTTGGCTCAAGGATTTTCTAGTTGAACGAATAACGAACAGATTATCGAACTGAGATATTGGCTTGGATGAAAATGAAATGTTTGGATTGCTTCAACGATAACCACAACGTTGACGTTCTTGTCTTATGCAAGCACAACTCCTGCCTCGCACATGCATCACAAAGGATTAGGGCGATCACTCTGCATGAGCGCTGGTTTGGTAATTTTATACGGTGGGGGTGATCGAACTTGTATGGCATGGCAATTTGATTGCTTTGACTTATAGTTTGATGCGAAGGTGGACTCGAGAATGACTCAGTATGCTTGACGATTGAACTTGAGGATTGAGTAGGTCCAATTCGCGTATCGAGAATAAATTAGTCTAGACTCAAGCAAGAGTTATGTGCCAATAAGGATGATTATCATGCGAGAACGTGGCATGGTGATTCATGTCCAACGTAGATAATCGAACTTGCGTGAGATTAGGGCGGGATAAATTATTGTGCTAAACGACCTCGTGATTGAATACATGAATTAGTTAGAATGGATATGTGAATTATGTTGACATGTCGGAAGGAATAGACTATACAAATTGGTGATTTGAACGGATTCAAATCTGCACAACGAATGCCTTGATGCGAATCAGGTGATCATGCTCGATGTTTAAAAATTTGAATGATGTGAGCTTGGATAGAAAAATCCCGTACTATCAACTTGGTTGACCTTAGGATTGGGGACAGTGTTGGTATTATTGTTGGAGAACTATGATTCCAATCTTGACATTGACTTTAGCCTTAAGAAATGTCCTAGCGTTTAGGCAAGATGTCCATGTTTCAAGAGTTAGTATTCAAAAGATTGATCTTGAGGATTGGTATGGATGGATAGAGTGAATCAAGAATATGGGAATACCCCTAATGAGATTCGGCGACATACATATATTTCAGGGACGCCTGAATATGTGTACGATGCGACTCGAGTGAGAATGAAAATTTTTCTATCATGTGGCTTGACTGAAATGTATGTATTTTGGGGACGTCTGGAATACTTGCATGATCCAACCAAGTGATACGTTGAATTCAAATAAGACTTGAGGAATGAAAAAGTGTCGAAAATTTTTAAATCATCTTAAAGGAAAGATTGATAGTAGTACGAGCGTGGCTCGGATTGAAGAAACGCATAAGCGGAGTGCGTACGAGAGTTCTTGGATCAAAGTGGTCTAAAAGTAGGTACTCAGTTAGTTTCGAGGATGAAACTTTTTCTGAGTGGTGTATGATGTAGTACCCCGTCCTCGCTCAGTCAATCGGAGGAATCGAAACGCCGACGGCGTTCGAACTTAGCCTTGCAACGGCTGCTCGAAGACCCGCTTGGTCGAGGCGACTCCTCGCTCAGGTAGAGCAGTTTCGGTGAACTTGCCTCATCTTTGCCTTCATATAATAAATCACATGTTTTCAACTTACACAAGTTAGGCTTGATAATAAAAGAGACGCATCCACATAGCTAAAGAAATAATCCCGACGGGTCTGACTGAGTTAGAACATGGAAAAAGGTCCTACGGTCAGATTAGAAGTTTTCTCAGCGTACTTTCAAAATGACACTCGATCCTTCGTCCCGTGGCTTGGGAGAAGGATAGTTGGTATTCACCACAAAGCTGGGATTAGCCTAAGTCATAGGCGTCGCCCGCGTATATGCTTGATAAGCATGCATGGTCCTGTCATCCAAGGCTTGGCATAGCCTTCGCCTGTCCCGTAGTTTAAGTCGTATTGCACAGCGTGTGGCTTAAATCTAGGCACCCAAAGAGCTTGGTTGTTCAAGTTGACCATGTGCATAGCACGTTTCCTCGATACGAAGCTTGGCGTAGCCTTTGCTCGTCAAGTCATTGCCCAAATAAGTTTGACAAGAGTTTTGCTGGGCTATTAAAGTCATAGCAAGCACTATCCCCTGTTGTTTGCGGTTGTCAAGTCATATATTCCCACAAGAACAAGGCTCGTCATATAAAGTATGTGACTTGAGTGATAGTGTCGCCTAGAGAACAAGGTCTGCCTAAGGCACGAGCCACAGTTGGTTTAGTGAAAAGCATGCCACGGACAAATGAAGCACACGAGATCGGTCCCGCTACTTGGGAGTCTCGATAAGGAAGTCACGAGATCGGTCCCACTACTTGGGAGCCTCGATAAGGAAGTACACGAGATCGGTCCCGCTACTTGGGAGTCTCGATAGGGAAGCACACGAGATCGGTCCCGCTACTTGGGAGTCTCGATAAGGAAGGACACGAGATCGGTCCCGCTACGTGGGAGTCTCGATAGGGAAGCACACGAGATCGGTTCCGCTACTTGGGAGTCTCGATAAGGAAGTACACGAGATTGGTCCCGCTACTTGGGAGTCTCGATAAGGAAGTTCATGAGATCGGTCCCACTACTTGGGAGTCTCGATAGGGAAGTCCACGCGATTGGTTGTCGCTGAGATCGGCCCCGCTACTTGGTAGTCTCGATAGAAAGTTGGAAATCATTGTCATGATTAAGGAAGGACTTGGTAGATCAAGTTGAGTCTTGCATGGTCATTGGACAACTTGTACGCAAGGTGAATTCCTCGAACGATCCTGCGGTGCCGGGTTCGTGTCGGCCTAGGAGGAATTACATATATTGTACGACCTTCATCGACGGTACGACTCGATTGAATTAAACCGTTACAATATAGGCTGCAGGTCATTCGATGGGAGCTCATACCTCGCACGCGGATGGTCACCGTATGCAAAGATCCAGGATAGCTTGACATTGCTAGTGACCACTCATATAGATGTGTCGGCATAAGAGCGGTTATCCGCGTGTATGCCTTTGGATTGCATCGAGTACTAGCAAGTTACAAGTTGGGTTAACAAGGCATAATTGTAGCAAGCGCTAACCTTGAATCGACGCGGGCCAGGTGTGCATGGTTGGAACACCATTCTGGAGTTTAAGATTTGGCTATCGCAAGGATACGTGCTTCGGCAATATTGTGGCATCGTCGTCAATTAATCTCGAATTAAGTCAACAAGGGCCGTAAGGCAAGCTGGTTAAGTCTGGTTGATCCTTGGGAGGCACGGCCTCGATCTTAAGGTACAAGCAAGTGTATTGGCACGACCAGTACGAGTCGTCCCCTTGACGTCATTGGCACAAAAATGGTCTAGAGGCACATAAAAATAAGTGAAAGTCTTGGCACGGCCGAGTTTGCATAAGTTTCTATGTATTGCCTCGAATTTGGATTGAAGTGCACGAATAGAGTATAACACGACCCTGTCATTGTGCGTTGCCAAGTATAGGCTAAGGTGTCTTTGTCCTAAAATTGATCCTAAGGCAAGACTAGAAAGACAATCAAAAAGGGATTAAGCTGTACATAGTAAATGAACATGTCGGTTTTGTATGGGTGGGCGAGGAGCTCACTCTACCAGTACAGTTGAGTACTAACACCCACACAGTTTTTATGTGCAGGCACAGGTAGAAGCCCGATGGAGCGAAGCTCACTTGGATGCGTTGAGGCATTGATTTTTTTGGCATTTTGAGGCATACGACTGCATGGATTCAGGACTTATATGGGACATAATGTGTGGACATCGCTATTTTGCAGAATCTGCCACTCCTCGCTTGAAGCTTGTATTGAGAAATGAGAGAGAGCATAGTGACTTGTAATATGAGAGAAAAGTGAGCCTAAAAGACTTGTAATCTGGCCTTGCACCCACATTGTAATCCTTGTTCAATATCAATAAAAAGTATTTTGTATGACTTGTATTTTGTATTTAAATTTTCGCTGTTGACTATTCAATGTTTCTGCTTGGGACTTCTGTGCGACGACCCCCGTCGCTTAGCCTGTAATCGACCGTTATGGACCTTCCTTACGTGAGCGCAATCTAGCCTCACGCGGCATCACGCCTTAGCGAGGATGATCGCTCCTACGGGAGCGGGACGTGACATAAAGGTCCGCTCCCGTAAATGGGAGAGTTGCCAACAATATAATCGAGCTTTTTCTACGTACCTAGTAATTATACCCTTCTAATATCCATACCTCACAATCATATAAACATGGTCACGATAACGATAAGAAAACATGAACATTAATCAATCGTTGGACTCTCGTGTGTGTAAACAGTCAAGACATAGGAAATAGCATGTATAAGTGAAATACAACAATATAAAGTAAATGCACATGAAAGCATAAACAAGTATATGCCTCGGTTAGTTTGAAGTTGACGTGCATGATATAATCTTATTAACACAAAAGTAGTCACAAATGTCAAAATTATGCAAGATGATCTCAGATAATGGGACGGATCATTCCATTGAGTCCGAAATAGCCCAATTAGCTAGGGTTGACATAAAGATGTCTAAATTTTGCAAAGGGATAGGAAACGAATGATCAGTCATGGACAAAGATTAATTTGACCAAAACTTAAATATTTAACAAGCTAAACCCATATAGATATGCTTTAGAATAAAATCTATTTTTAGAAAATATTCCTTACATAAGAACCAAAAATATATTTATAGATATTAAGCCCAAAAATATCAATCCCAGAAATATACTATTTATATAACGAGCCCAAACATATTTATTAAAATTCTACAACCTTATAATCAAAGTTACTATTTTAAGCCCAAATTATTTTAGCCCAATACAAGCCCTTTAATTAAATCAAAATCGTAAATTACTTCCATGGCTCAGGCCGAAGCCCCATATGCTCGAAATATTAAGACTCCAATAATAAATAAAATATAAATATATTTTATTGGCTTTAAGCCCAACCATAAAGCCCAAATCATATATTGGCTCACCCAAACTACCCAACCCATTAATAATAATAATAATAATAATAATAATAATAATAATAATAATAATAATAATAATAATAATAAAAAGAGATAGAAAGAGAGAGGAGAGAAGAGAATGTGTTAATAGAGGAATTGTTCTCTCCAAGGAACAAGAAAACGAGGAAGGGTGAGAGTGATACCATTCGAGAGAGAGAGAGACAAAATGAAAGGGAGGAAGAGAGCGTGGAAAAGAGAAAGAGGGAGCGGAGAGTTCTCTTCTCCAGAGAACTCGAGAGGAAGGAGAAAAAGATAAAAAAACAGAGGGGATGCACCCCGGTCGGTGGTGACTGGCGCGACCACGACGCGGGGAGCTGAGCGCTGGGCTCTGGCGTGCTGGCTACGGAGATGCCGGCTCGCCGGAGCGCTCTGGAGGCAGTCGCTGGATGGGGATGGGCAGCTGCAGTGGTGATTCTACAGTCGAGGGTGGCATGGGGGCAGAAAGGTCGGTAGTCAAAGATGGCATTGCAAGAGGGATCTATAGAAGCATAAAAAATCTCAGCTGAAGACATCCCTTCGCCACAGCACTGAAAATAAGAAAGACTAAGGCTCAGTGCTAAAAAGGCAAAAAACAGAAGATATGGAGAGAAGTCCCTTCATTGTCATGTCTACCAAAGTCTAGTACAGACACATCAGGACCATACATAAGGGATTAATTATGTTCTTCAACAAAGGATATAGTACAGATTTGACAAAAGCCTAGAGTGATCTACAAGGGATGCATTCTTCATCGAAGCACAACCTTTCTTCTTTTCGATACACACACTGGAGGATTGACCTCCACCGAAGCATGTTCTGATATTCTTGTGGGCGCAGCCTCTCAGAAGCATATCAATAACTTGACACTTTGAAGAAGCTAGAGCCTTCAAGCCAGAGGCGCAGCCACCTCCCTGCGCCAACCTCAGAAACAAGATGGTGGTAGGGCCCTCCTCCCCTTCTTTTATTCCAGAAGCCAGTATCTTCACTCCATAGGCAAAACTATCTGCCTGCGCTAATCTCAGACACGCAAAGGTGTCATACCCTTCACTTTGCAGCCGACACCTTCAATGTTCAGAGGCGCAGCTACTTACCCTCATCTGCATGAGGCACAGCTACTTACCCGTATCTGCATGAGGCGCATGATGGTGATATGCTCACACCATCTCCATTCCCACGGTACAGTCATCTGCTCCGGATTAGAATCTTAAGTCACTTCTCTACAAGAGACTTGGGAACTCCCATCGCAACTAATGTAAGTCAACCTGTCGTTCCAAAAGCACAGTAACCTTGTTAATCTGAAGCATAATCCTACTTGTTGCCTACAGCACAATGACTCTGTGTAACACCCACTTTTCTAAAATAAGGATAATTTTAAACTTTTGTAAAATTGATTATTAAATAGTAGGATTTAACTCATAATAATGATTTTTGGTAATTTTTAATTATTTTAAAACTATTTAAATTGATGCTTTATGATTTTGGTGTTTTGCTAGTGTAACCCCAGAATTGTTAATCCTAGAGACTAACCATGACCATAGGGACCTAACCATATGATTAGAATGACTAATTACAACTTTTTAGCCTAAGGGTATTTTGGTTATTTTGTGACTTTTGAATTATTAGGATTTTAATTAAGTGATATTGTGCTAAGTGTTTTGTTAGAGATTAACCTAGAATTGCCCTAACCTAGATATTATCTATGAGCCTAGATATTAGATTAGAAGCTTCCATCATGACAAGGTTAGGAATATCTAGATATTAGTTTAAAGGTAGATATTTGTTTAAGGCTAGATATTTACTTAGCCCCTTTATTAGGAAGGCTTGAATTATGTATGTAGAGGCCTCCAAACCTTATGAAACTTAACCCTAACCGTAGAACTATATCTTGGCTGCCATCAAGAGACCCCCACCCCTATAAAAACACATGTTCACATCCCCTTGCCTCTTTCTTAAACCTACAAACCTAGTTTAGTGTTCTTCTCCAATTTTAGCCCCTTTCTTCAAATCAACTCCAAATTGGACCAAATCAATTGTAACACACTCCCTTAGTGTAGAGAAAGCCTCTGGAAGCTAGCTAGTAAGGATTGGGAGCAATTTGACCATTGGAACTTGGTGGAGATCTAGATCTAGGCTTGTTCCTTGAGATTCTAACTCTCAATAGGTAATGGCTTTAAACCTATTTAAATTCTGTTTTCTCTCCATAGATGTATTCATTTAGAGTCCCCCTATCCCTAGGCCAAGTTTAGTTAGAAATCGGATCCATTTGGTACGTGTATCGGAGAACTATTCATAGTGTTCGATGAAATGCCTCTTAGAACTTTTTGTTCTTGGTTTTTAAAACAAATTACATATTTAGAAAGCTTATTATGTATAGATTTTATTTCTAATTAACTGAGTTGATTTTTGTTCACTTTTTGTGTCCAAATTGGGCACGCAACTCATCTATGAGACACTACACGAGGCTCGTGCTGTCCCATGCTGCTCAGGTACTGTAGCGGACACGATAGGACACTTCGTGACCCCAAACTTGGTGGACATGTAGGCACATGTCTGACATGAGGCTGATCAAGTTTTGTGGGATTTTATCGAGTGGATCTCGAGAAATCACTCGCACACTGATCTTGCCTGTCACTGTGCACACTGTCAAATATCTCTCTGATACGGCTCTCGTGTGAGGACACGACACGACCCCGACTCAATATAGGCCCCTAGACACGAAGTACTAGACCTAATCTAGCTATAGACATGACCCCAAGACCTATGGGTAGACACGTTGTATCCTTTCGGGCTCGACACAAGTGCACGAGACAGTACACTGCACTCTCCTGTGACACTTTGATACAATATTTCGACACCGTGGACACAAAGTTTAGGACACTTGAGGACACGAATTGACCCCCATGTTGACACGTGACTTCCGCCCCTGACACGAATGTTAGTTTTGGGTTTTTAAATAATTTTTTGGTTCGATGGTATTTGTCTGATACTTATGTTTTGGTTTTCGAAAATGTTTCCAAAAGTTCTAATTCGAAACAAAGATTTCAAATAAGTTTTAATATGTTTTACCTGAGTTGATTTTTTTTCCAAATTTGATTCTCAAGATTAGTTTGGGTTTGATTTCAGTTTGGCTTCGAATTGGGTTTTCCAGGATACATGTTTCTTGGTTTCAATTTGAGTATAATTTCTGAGATTCACTAATGTTAAATTGAAGTTCTTTGGGTTTCAGTTTATAAGTTTACATACATACATACATACATATATATATATATATATATATATATATATATATATATATATATATATATATATATATATATATATATATATATGGTGATCTGTATGGGTGAATATACATATATTGTAATCAGTATATATATCTATAAGTTTGTATCTATAGTATGTATGTATATATCTAGGTAAGCTGTATGTTTTTGCATATGTTAGTAGATTTGTGAGTATGTATATAGGTGAGAGTGTGTGTCCTTGTGTTAGAGAGTGTCTAGTGTAAGTGAGTGCTTTGGCTTGGCTTGAGTTGCTTGGTTGCAACATTTCAAGCAGCAACAGCAGAATGCTTTTCATGCATTGCATTACAGCAGTAGCAGCATCATAGGCAGGGTATTGGGCAGGGCCATGGCCATTTGGCCAGTGCCAAGTACTTCTATGTGGGAGTAGAGGAGAAAAGAATGCAGGAAGATTGAGGTGTTGCTCATACCAGTTAGTGAGTTAGAGTGTTTGAGAGATAGTGTATAAGTGTAGGTATATATACATATGATGTGAGAGTGAAGCATGTGTCATAAAGTTAGATTAGGCTAGGGTATCACATAAGTATGAGTTAGTGTGTATGTGACTTGTGAGAGCGTGCTAGGTGAGGTTGAGTGTCCTGGAGTTAGTGTTTAGAGTTGAGGGTTAGTTAGTAGGTTGAATATGGTTAGGGATAAGTTAGGAAGGCTTACCCCTTGCATGACTTGGATAGCCTATATATATAGATATATACATGTTAGATGACCTTGTGTTGTATAGTATATATTATGTATATGGGTGAGTTAAATATATGATATAATGATTTGATTTAGGATTAACCTAATCTTGATAGACTTGATCTTGACCAGAGTGAACCTAATAGGCCTAACATGAATTGTTGACTAGAGTTGACCAAAAGTCAACATTGAGTCAATATGTAACCAATTGACCTAGCTTGACTAGAGTTTGACTTAGTTGACTAAGATTGACCTAGTTGACCAAATCTTAGTTGACTAAGATTTACTTAGTTGACCAAACCCTAAAGTTGACCAATAGTTGACCATTTACCAAATTGACCCTTGAAAGCCTAAGTTTGACCAGTTGACCAAGATAGCCTTGTTGTTGATCTAGTTTGACTAGATGTTGACTTGGTTTGACCTAGAGTTGACCAAGAGTTGACTTTGACCTAGATTGTGTTGGCCCATTCCATGGTCACACCCGATTTTAATAATCAACATGCACTTAAGTCAATACACAAAATATACAAACTGCTGCTAACCATTTCAGGATATATAAAATCAATATCAATGAGCGTCGTACTGCATCATCAAGCATATATATCATGAATCTGAAGATTACTTTCAATGGGATTCAGTTCGAGTCATTTTACAATTTATTCTGTATTTTATTTTTTATTGAGTCTAGGACTTAAATTGTAAGATCGACTAGGTAATACTGGCTTAGGTTAATCTCAGTCCAAATTTCTAAAAAGTCTATCTATTTCCATTTCATCTTTAAAAAATGTTCAAAATTATTTTTGCAAACAATTTATGACAAATATTTCGAAATTCCCTTTGACAGAACTCAAAACCGAGTTCGGCCCGAGTTCGGTCCGAACTCTGCCCGAGTTCGGTCTGTTTGAATTCAAATGTCAGTTGCCTCCAAATCTGTATGCAACGTATATATGCAAAATATTTGCATCAGAACTCTGCCAGAGTTCGGTCCCAGAAAACACCTATAAATAGGTGTGTTTTTTTTATTTCAAATCATTCATTCATTCTTCATCTTCTCTTCTATTCAAAAAATATTTTCACCTGATCAAAAGCTTTCAAATCACACCTATACTTCTCTTAGCCAAAAGCCAATAATATCTACTTCGATCTAGAGTCTTTTGGTGTTCAAGAGTTGTAAAGAGGTTGTTCCAAGTACATCAACTATCTTTGTTGTGGAGCCGGTCGTGCGCTCGTCACCAAGCACGGTATTATAAAATTGGTCGTGCACTTATCACCAAGCACGGTGTTGTAAGAGACTGCAAGCTCTTAATTAGCTTGTGCCTTAGTGGATTAACATCGAGCAAGAGTACTCGAGACTAGATTAGTCCTCTCAGAAGGATACCAGTATACATCGCTGTGTCACTGAGTTTGATCTTCTATCTCTTGCTATATTTATTTACTGTCTCTTATTTACTGCCATAGTTATAACTTCAAAATTTTAAATTGGTGATTATTTTACGCTGCACACACACACACACTTTATTCACTCCCTCTAGAGGTGCTCAACGGTCCTACAATTGGTATCAGAGCAGGTTATATTCTAATATAACAAACCTCAGAGAGTATATATGGCGGCAGTAAAATCAATATTCAACGGTGAAGGGCAATCCACAAATAGACCTCCACTATTTGATGGTACAAACTATACCTATTGGAAAACACGGATGACTTTCTTCTTAAATTCTCTTGACTTTGGTCTATAGTGATTGACGGTTATAAGAAATCGGCACCTACAGTGGTTGACAGCCAGCTTGTAGACAAGCCTCATGATAAATATACTGAAGCTGAAAAAGCTAAGGCTAGTCTAGATGCTCGTGCCATCAATGCACTATTCTGTGTTATTGACAAAATAGAGTTCAACAGAGTTTCAACCTGTAAAACGTCTCACAAAATTTGGAAACTTCTTGAGGTAACTAATGAAGGTACTTCCCAAGTGAAGGAATCCAAAATTAGTAGACTAACACAGGAATATGAATCTTTCAAGATAAAATCCGGTGAGTCAATTATACAGATGTTCACACGTTTTCTTGATATAACTAATCCTTTGAAATCTCTTGGTAAGGATTACAGCAATCATGAGAAGATCAGAAAAGTGCTGCGGGCTCTAACCAAGAACTGGAACCCGAAGGCTACAACAATCATTGAAGGAAACGATCTTACCACTATGTCCTTGGAAACACTGATGGGCAAGCTCATGACCCATGAGCTTGATATGCAAGAATTTGAAGAAGCAACTCCAAAAGAAAATCTATTGCCTTCAAAGCTCAAGCAAGAAAATCAACATGAAATGATTCTGATGAAGAATTATCAAGTGGTGATGAACAAGCCCTACTTGTGAAGAACTTCAGGAAATTCCTAAAGTTTGAGAAATCAAATAGAAGGAAGAGAGATATCCAAGAAAGCAATAAAGATAAAACCATTTGCTTTGGATGCAAGAAGATATGGCACATGAAGAAGGACTGCCCAACTTCAAAGAAAAGCAGTCCATATGACAGATCAAGATCAAGCAAAAAAGTAACAACCAGTCGAAAGTATGCCAACACAAGCATCTGGCATGAAAGTGATGCCAGTGATACAGAGGAAGAAGACAGACCCTGCGAAAATGCCAATGTCTGTCTTATGGCATTTGATAAGGTATCCTCAAACCCTCTATATGATGATTTTACTTTCGATGAATTAGAGAATGCCTTTAGTGAATTACTTGAAGATCACAGAACTGTGCTTGATAAGTATAAACAATCTCGAAAAGAGATTAAGGCATACACAACCAAGATAGCTAGAATGTCCAACCTTATTGAAGATATTAAAGAGACGTCTACTACCGGTAACACGGAAGAGATAGCCAAACTCAAAGTAGACTATCATGAGGCTATCCTCAAGATTGAAAAAAAAGAAAAAGACTATGTCAAAATACAAGAGCTATATGACATAGAGAAGAAGAAGCACTTAGTCACAGAACAAAGACTCTCAGATATGACTGTTAGATATGAAGAGTCTGTTGTAATTTCTAAAAGTTAGAAATCAAGTTAGGCAAACAGGCAATACCTGTGACACAGCCTAAGTTTAGTCCTAATGCCAAGCATACACCTAAGAGGACTAAACATCAGAAAGCACGAAAGAAATATGAATATCATTATGCTTTCACTTATAGGTTCTCCAAGAAACCAAACAAGCATGTCAACACAGTTTTAACCACTACTGGTTCTAAACTAACTTGCACTTATTATGGTACACATGGACACATATCACAGTATTGCTTAGCAAGGAAACTTGTTGACAATCATACTTTATTTTGGAGACCTAAAACTAATCATAATGGACCCTTCAGTAAATGGGTACCAAAGGATTCATCTACTTATTTTGTAGGTGGACCCTCAACCCTCTCATGCTAAAAGCAAATGGATCCTCGATAGCGGAAGTTCGCAGCACATGACTGGTGATGCATCTTTGTTCGCTACGCTATCGATGAAGAAAGAAGGATACATCTCCTTCAGAAATAATTTGAGAGGTGATATTATTGGTAATGGCACTGTCGGTATTTTTCCTTATCCAGTAATAAAGGATGTTTGTCTAGTAACAGAATTGAAACATAACCTACTGAGCATAAGTCATTTGGCTGATAAATTTGTAAAAGACAAATGTACCATATATGATATGTCATCTGGTGATCCCGTATATAAAGAGATTAGAGAAGACAACATTTATGTTTTCTTTTTGGAGAGTACTAATAATGCAGGTAGATGCCTAGTAGCTAATCTAGATGAAAGCTGGCTATGGCACATGAGACTAGGACATGCAAATATGGACACTATCTCACGACTTAGTACTAAGAAGTTGGTAAAAGGACTCCCCGAGATTCCATTCAAGAGAGATATGGTATGTGCTGACTGTGAAAAGAATAAAGCACATAGGTCTACAATTAAATCCATCAACGCTGTAAATACTTCTAGACCTTTGTAGTTGATTCATATAAATTTATTTGGTCCTAGTAGAGTCGTCAGTCTTGGCGGTAAGCTCTACGCTTTTGTTATTGTCGATGATTTCTCTCGATTTACTTGGGTTTACTTTTTATCAAACAAAAGTGATGTTATTTTTAAATTTCAGATATTTTACAAAAAGGTACAAAACGAAAAAGGCTTCATGATTACTCGTATCCGAAGTGATCATGGTGACGAATTCGTAAATTCTGATTTCAAAAAGTTTTGTGATGATACTGGATATTACCACGAATTTTCTTGTCCTAGAACTCCCCAACAGAATGGTGTTGTGGAACGGAAGAACCGTACTCTAAACGAAATGGCTAGAGTCATGCTGAATCAACATAATCTTCCTAAGTATTTTTGGGCAGAAGCTGTTAGCACAGCCTGTCATATTTTGCATAGGGTGTTAATTCGATCTATCTCGAAGAAAATACCATATAAACTTTGGTTTGGAAGGATTCCAAATATTTCTTATTTTAAAGTTTTTGGATGTTGCTATTTTATCCTGAACACCAAGGATAACTTGGAAAAGTTCGACTCTAAAACAGATGAAGGGATATTTCTCGGATATGCTGCTAAGAGTAAGGGATATAGGATTTTTAATAAAAGATCTATGATTGTTGAAGAATCAATTAACGTTACTTTTGATGAGCTAAATAGTCACAGATCTAGCGACAGTGATGATGAAGATGCACATGCAAGAACTGAGAATAGTCCTGTGGAAGATCTGACTCAAAAGTTTGATTCATTAAAGTTCTTACCAGATCATCCAGAGACACTCATTATAGGTGATGTATCAAAAGGTGTAAGTTTACGCTCCTCTCTTAGGGATTCTAAAATAGCAGCAAATATAGTTTTTATTTCTCAAATAGAACCTAAGAATATAGATGATGCATTTTCTGATGAGTTTTGGATTGATGCCATGCAAGAGGAACTAAATCAATTTGAGAGAAACCAAGTTTGGGAACTTGTTCCTAAACCTATTGGTCAATCGATAATTGGTACCAAATGGGTGTTCCGAAATAAACTTAGTAAAGATGGACAAGTTCTACGCAACAAAGCACGTCTAGTGGCACAAGGTTATAATTAAGAAGAAGGAATTGATTATGATGAGACTTATACTCCTGTTGCTAGACTAGAAGCCAACCATATGTTTTGTGCATTTGCATATTTTAATGATTTCAAACTATTTCAAATGGACGTAAAAAGTGCATTTTTGAACAGTTTTTTAAAAGATGAAGTTTTTGTGAAACAACCCCCTGGTTTTGAAGATTTTTAAAAATCTGATCACGTCTTCAAGCTTAAGAAAGCACTCTATGGACTCAAACAAGCACCTCATGCTTGGTATGAACGCCTAAGTGCCTTCTTACTTGATAATAGTTTTTCAAAGGGAAGAGTTGATACTACTTTGTTTATCAAATCTTTAAATGATGACATTCTCCTTGTGCAAATATATGTAGATGACATTATATTCGGTTCTACTAATGAAAAACTTTGTCAAGATTTTGCTAAGTGTATGCAGAGTAAATTTGAGATGAGTATGATGGGAGAGCTAAACTTCTTCTTAGGACTTCAGATCAAACAACACTCAAAAGAAACATTCATCAACCAAGCTAAGTACACAAAGGACATACTGAGAAAGTACGACTTCAAAAACGTAAAGCCAATCGAGACTCCAATGGCTACATCCACAAAGCTTGATTCTGATAAAAGTGGCAAACCTGTCGACCAGCATAAGTATCGAGTATGATTGGTAGTTTATTATATGTAACTGCTAGTCGCCCTGATATTATGTTCAGTGTTTGCATCTGTGCACATTTTCAGGCAAATCCTAAAGAATCACATCTAAGTGCCGTTAAGCGTATTTTTTGATACCTTAAAGGAACTTCTACAGTCGACTTATGGTGTCCTAAAATCAAATCCTTTGACCTGATAGGTTACTCGGATGCGGATTTTACATGATGCAAAGTAGACTGTAAAAGTACCAGCGGTACGTGTCATTTCCTAGGAAAGGCCTTAGTCTCTTGGTTTAGCAAGAAGCAAAATTCTGTAACATTGTCAACTACTGAGGCTGAGTATATCGTCGTACGACGTTGCTGTGCTCAAATTTTATTGATGAAGCAAACCTTAGAAGACTATAATCTGTACTACACTAAGATTCCTATTTATTGTGACAACACTAGCACCATTAATCTGACTACGAACCCTATTTGTCACTCACGCACAAAACACATTGAGATACGTCATCACTTTTTACGAGATCATCAACAACACGGGGATATCTGCTTAGAGTTCATTGACAAGATCATCAACTAGCAGACATTTTCACAAAACCATTGGCTGAAGATCGTTTTAACATAATGAGGCGAGAGCTCGGTATACTTGAATTTTCAGATTCATAGTGTAGTATGGTAATTAAATTTGATTTTATGACTTGAAACTTTAAAATTTATTTAGCAAAAATTATTTTGGGGTACAAGCCTAAAAAGGGTCTGTCTGTCACTACTACTATGGTCGAAGCGAAGCGATACTTAAGAATTCTTCGGTGAACCTCCGTTAGCTGAGACAGTACTCCTACAGCTAACCCAAAAATAATGCACGTTATTAAATATAAGAGTCAAAAGTCATAAAGTTAAAATTCAAATACCAAAACTGCATTTATTATCTCGAAAATGCAAGTAACCGAACTCGGTTCGAACTCTGACCGAGTTCTGGCCGAATTCGGGCCGAGTTCGGTCGGCGCTGTTTTAACTTCCAGAACCGAACAGCCGGCCCTAAACCCTATTTAAACCCCACTTCTCTTCATTATTTTCACTCAACAAATTGAGAAAAATTCTCCTTTCTCCCAAAAACTCCTTCCTACTCCTTCTTTGCAAGATTTCTAGAAGATCCGGTGGGCTACTCGACTTCGTTCTCTTTCTCCTCTTTCAAGGTACTTTATTTCCTTTCTTTTTCATCCATGGCTCCCAAACGTCAGAGGAGATCGGTTGATCCTTCACAAGCTAAATCTTTCTCATCTGACTATACTCCAGCTAGTCTTTTTAGTCCAGCCAAACCAGTAGGCTCAGATGATTTTGATTCCACTTTATTTCTTGATAAGGAATATTCTGACCTATGGTTTGATTCTTTCTCCGGTCGAAAAATTTGTTATGGAGCTGTTGTTAACTTTATAATTTTTTCTGAGTATGTTCCCACTTTTGACCATCTAGGCTACCGAGACTTTTTCGAAGTAGCTGAAAACATTTTTGACAATGCAGTCCGTATGTTTTACTGCAACCTGTAGGTAAAACCAAACGACAACTACTATTCTTGCGTTGCTGGGCAAGAATTGGAGTTTAGTGCCATTGATATCAGCGAATACTTTCATGTTCCTGATGTTGGTGAAGCTCTTATGGATATTCGTCATATCCAATTTCCAGAGGATATCACCCTTAATTCTTTCAAGGAATTAATTTGTCATCCAAACCCCATTCCTAGAAGAGCATTTTCAAGACATCTAAACCAAAATTTTTATGAACTCCATCGTTTCATTTTCTCTGTTCTCCTTCCAAAGACAAGATCTTCTGACAAGATTACTTTCTTAGAGCTATCTGCTATGTACCATATTTATTTTGGTATTCCTTTCTTTATCCCAAAGACTATGATGGCCTGGATGCTGAACTGCAGAAATACATGATGCAACCTGGTGTATCCTATGCACCTGGCCTCTATCTTTCACATGTTTGATATTGATCTTCAAACCTGTGCCTACTCCTCCACTCCCATCGAGCTCACCAGATCTCGTAGATATCTTGCTCCACCTCTGTCTCCTGGAGCTCAGCCTGCTCCAGATGTCGATGCAGAGGCTCCTCCTTCTGATGCTGCTCCAGCTTCTCCAACCCCTGCTCCGGGATTCGATCCAGGATTCTATCAGAGATTTGATGACATTGTTGCTCTATCTGCGCAACATCATCAAAGCTATCTCGACTCGAAGTTTTGCCACATCTACCAGACTCAGGTGTTGCGGAACGTGATTGTGGATCTTCACTGGAGTCTCTCTCAGGATCCAGCGTATCCAGTCACTATCCTTCCTCACCCAGGCTTCACAGGTCCTAGGTTCGAAGATGAGGCATCTTTTCCTTACTTCGAGCCTACTGCAGCTTACTTTTCTCCTGATGCTCTTGGCGGTGATGACCCCACTATGTGATGCAGACTCAGCTGATGGATAGTGGATAGGATGTTAGTCGATGATCTTTTGCTATGATATAGTTTTTATTTTGTTATGTCTAAACTTCTTATTTAGACATATTTAGTACTTTATGATTGTATCTTTGCACTTTTAGTGAGACATTTCAGTACTTTATTTCAGCATTTTATTTTAATACTAGTTCTCTCTTTATGCTGTGTTTATGGATCTCTTTTGCTTCACTTTATCTGTTTTTGTTGTAAATTGTTGGCTTCACATATTGTGGGGGAGCCAAAGTCATTTTTACATTGACAAAGGGGAAGAAAGAGTACCATACCAAAAATCAAAAATCAAAAGCATACAATCCAATCCAAAACAAAACCAACCATCTTTTGTTCAGGTACTTTTTATTTTTGTTCTATTTTTTTAAGATATATTTTGGTATAGAATCAAGTTTGTCAATTATCAAAATGGGGAAGATTGTTGGCCCATTCCATGGTCATACCCGATTTTAATAATCGACATGCACTTAAGTCAATACACAAAATATACAAATTGCTGCTAATCATTTCAGGGTATATGAAATCAATATCAACGAGCGTCGTACTACATCATCAAGCATATATATCATCAATATGAAGATTACTTTCAATGGGATTCAGTTCGAGCCATTTTACAATTTATTCTATATTTTATTTTTATTGAGTCTAGGACTTAAATTGTAAGATCGACTAGGTAATACTGGCTTAGGTTAATCTCAGTCCAAATTTCTAAAAAGCCTACCTATTCCCATTTCATCTTTAAAAAATGTTCCAAATTATTTTTGCAAACAGTTTTTGACAAATATTTCGAAATTCCCCTTGACAGAACTCAAAATCGAGTTCGGCCTGAGTTCGGTCCGAACTCTGCCCGAGTTCGGTCTGTTTGAATTCAAATGTCAGTTGCCTCCAAATCTGCATGCAACGTATATATGCAAAATATTTGTATTAGAACTCTGCCAGAACTCTGCCCGAGTTCGGTCCCAAAAAACACCTATAAATAGGAGAGAGTTTTTTTTAATTCAAATCATTCATTCATTCTTCATCTTCTCTTATATTCAAAAAGTGTTTTCACCTGATCAAAAGCTTTCAAATCACACCTATACTTCTTTTAGCCAAAAGCCAGTAATATCTACTTCGATCTAGAGTCTTTTGGTGTTCAAGAGTTCTAAAGAGGTTGTTCTAAGTACAACAACTATCTTTGCTGTGGAGCCGGTCGTGCGCTCGTCACCAAGCACGGTGTTGTGAAGTTGGTCGTGCACTTGTCACCAAGCACGGTGTTGTAAGAGACTGCAAGCTCTTAATTAGCTTGTGCCTTAGTGGATTAACATCGAGCAAGAGTACTCGAGACTGGATTAGTCCTCTCAGGGGGGATACCAGTATACATCGCTGTGTCACTGAGTTTGATCTCTCTATCTTTTGCTACATTTATTTACTGTCTCTTATTTGCTGCCATAGTTATAACTTCAAAATTTTAAATTGGTGATTATTTTCCGCTGCAGACACACACACTCTATTCACCCCCTCTAGAGGTGTTCAACGGTCCTACAGATTGACCTAGAAATCATGTAGATTGCATTATAAACTTTATTTACCTTATTTTAAACATATTATTACCTGTACTGCTCTAAATAGGATATTGTGACTCCGGTTCAGACATCTGATATACATCAGTTATTTAGGGTATCAGGCGAGTACATTCTCTGATCGTTTCATACTTGTCAGGACTTATATTCTTGCTCTAGGTCACTTTACTTGATGCTGTCACGATTGTTATCACGGATTGGTACTATATGGATCTTTTCTTGCGATGTTATCCCCCTCGGGTACCTCAAATACATATTGTCATGTGCTTTTCATGAATATATAGTATTTCTTGTACACCACTATTCATGTATACTCTTATGCAATCTTGTACTCTTATGATCGCATGAACCCATGGATAAACTATTATATAGGTAACATAACTTGATTGGATCCTTGTGTATTGATTGGGGAGGGTGAGTAGGAAATGGTTATGTGATCAAATCCCTATTGTATAAAATATTGTATATGTCTATTGTGCCCTCACGTATAATGGAGTCCCATTTTTTTGTATAATCTAACCTGTTTACATAACCATATTGTGCTCTAAATTACTAGTCAGTTACAGTTCTTACTTATCATGTATATATTTCCAGTTTATAAATATCTTTCATTTTCATGTACATCTTCTTACAGTTCATGTATCTTACTCTTTTGTATGCTTTATATTTCCTGAAATGATATGAACTGCGTGAGATGTATTGTGCTCGCTCCTGTCCTGACTGGACCTGTTGAAAATATTATAGATGATACTGATGACTTCTGTCCAACCTATTATGCAGCCCATCTAGACGACACCTGTGAGTTGGACCTACAAGAGGATCCAGCTCTAGCTGAGGACGTCATCCCTACTGCTTAGACTAGATTAGCTAGGCTTTATCTTATTTTTATTATGTTATTTGTATTGACTTTAGAGTTGTATTATTTCTGGATGTTTGTGATGTTGTGTCGTTTAGACACTTAGACTTTCCTTCTATTTGTATGTTCTCTTTTGAGATTTCATATCTATTATATCGTGCTATTTCTATTTCTAGATTTATGATTGAGTTGTACCTTATGTGGTTTGTCCTCCGTTCGGAGAGTATATCATATTGTATTTAGTTTGTGATAGTGATCTAGAACAGCGTTCTACCACCGACACTGCGGCGTAGTGTAACACCCATATTCTGAATACGTATTTTGTCAAGCTTGCATGTATTTCAGACCTGTATTTATTTTCTCGGATTTTGGCATGTACTTGTAATTGGCTTGACTTTCGGATTTTGGTTCTCGTAATTGGGTTTTACCTGGCTTGGTTTATTTTGTGGAGGAGAATTGGTTTGGTTTGGTTTGGTTTAACATACATGGAACACTTTAACCTACACTCCACCCTCAACACAACACAACCCACCCTCACTAAAACTCCACCTACTTTTCTCTCTCCTCTTTATTTTTCATTTATTTCTCCATCTCCTTCTTCTTCCTTCCTTTACACAACTCACCAACACCCATAGGCAAGTGCACCTTGCCACCACATGAGAACCACATTTTATTTGTTCATTAGCTAGATTAGGCCATGGTGATCAACATTAGAGCTTGACATTTTGTGATTTGGAGTCTCCATTGTTCTAGATCTAGGTTTTAACTATTTTTGGATTTGCATGGTTTTGATCTATTTTGGTTAGACTTTTGTGGGTTTTGATGCTTCCATGTGGAAGAGAATTCAATTTTACTCAAGTTAGAACTTTAAAAATATAGATTTGGCTTTGATTTGACAAATATATGAAAATTTGAATTCTTGGTGTTCTTGGTGTTCTTCTCGGCCTGGAGTAGCAGCCTGCGCTCTTTAGCGCAGTGCTGGACTGCGCATCCTCCTCTCGGCCTGTGCTCTTTAGCGCAGCGCCGACCGCGCAGCTTGCCCTATGGTGAACTGCGCTCAGCCCCATGCGCCAACCATTCCTGCGCACTTCATCCTGCGCAATTCACTCCTGCGCAGTCTGCTCATGCGCAATCCACCCCTGCACAATTCACTCCTGCACAGTCTGCTCATGCGCAATCCACCCCTGCGTAGTTCACTCCTATGCAGTCTGTTCATGCACAATCTGACCCATGCGCCATCTGCCCCTGCGCCCTGTGCCCCTGCACACTTAGCACCCTGCGCAGCTGACACCTGCGCAATCCAACCTCCTGATCCCTTGCGCAAACCATTGGCTCTTGGAGTATTGGTTTTGTTTTTCCTCAAGCTTGACTCTTCTATAGCCCTGTATATTGATATTTTATTAGATATTTTACGCCCATTTTATATCCTTACGCCTTTTGTCATGAACTTGATTTTACTTAACATGTTTAGAATGACTATTATACATGGCATGGTATGACAAGGAACTAGCATAACACGCCAGTGACCCGTAGTGGTGCACTCCCGACATGACCAACCTGACTTGATAGTGGCCCGTTGTGGCGCTCTCCTGACAAGTACCCTGACATGATTTATCTTGATAACTTGATAGTGGCCCGTGGCGGCGCACTCTTGACTTGACTTGACTTGTAACTTGTAACTTGTTACTTGACTTGACTTGATGCTGTTGCGATAGCTAACTTGACTCGTATAATCAACTTGACATCGTGGGTGTTCCTGCTTGCTTGCTTGTGCAATCCACTTGTCTTGTCTTGCATCATGTCTAGGACGTGACTCCCTGGTTTCCACGGTCAGGGATTCATACTGAATATAGATTAAGTTAATGACTAGATCAAACTATAGTTCATGGAGAATTTCCAGTCACAGGCAATCTTGTTATCTGGGCGCTCTTAATTGGACTTGTAGCTTGCCGACGAGTAGAGCACATTTCCAGCACACCGTCGCGTGTTGCACCCTCTAAGTCACCTAAGGGTACATTTGTCTCCCGGGCGATGTACCCACCTATACTCTCAACCCGCGAAAGGATAACTGGATAGTCTGCAGGGCTTGGGACTGGAAAATTCTCACTTGCATCATGTTATTAATTAGGCTTGTGATAACCCTAGTTAGTTAAGTAGTAAGCCGTAGTACTTGCTTGGCCGTGATTGATTGGATGGAGTCTAGTCCCGCTTGTCCTATCCTGATCCTGTACAAGGTTATGACATGACATGACTACTCGTGCTTTATCTTAATCATGATTAATTACAGGTCCTGATTTTTTATATTTTATCTTGCCGATAAATGGTGGGAGAAACCAAGTTCCGTTCAGACGAAGGGTTACAACCCCGGTCCTTGTCTGGTTTACGGGTTGTAACCTGGTTATCTGAAGAGTCCTATGGTTATCTCATCGTATATCACCTGCCAGGTTTCTTCTTAAAAATTGTCTTTATTATGTAATTAGTTTCTTATGATCTGATATGCTGGCTTTTGTTCTTATTTCGTGGCCTCCTTTATGGCACTTGCTCTTTCTGGGGTTTGACCCAGCTGGTTTTGTGTGGCCAGATTTCAGAGCAGCACCCGAGGATCTACCGAACCTCCAGCCCGATGGTGGCAACTAGAAGGAACCCGGGCTACGAGTGGGTTTTCTATTTTGTTTCGCTCACTCTATTGTAAAAAGTATTCTTTTGAGGCGTTTAGCCGACGAGCACCTGTTAGCTCGATGCACTTTTACTTATTGTCTGCCTACGGTCTGTAAACATGATTAACAAATCCTAGGGTTGATCATGTATGACTTAACTCTTGCTAGTCCTAGCATTTTGTACGACTAGCTTCATGATCAGCTGATATGTAATATTTGTGACGCCTTTTATTGTATATTTGGTGGTCAAACATCTTATAATTATATTATTTGCTTGAGATTGAGACAGTAGGCTTGACCTTAAGAGACTGTTGGCTTGTAGTAAACCCTCATATCTAGACAGCCATGACCGTATAGTTGAGATGTATTCTATTTCAATATACGTAGCTGGCTATGTACGCCCCCGCTCTCCAGTATTCTGGTTCTGGGGCGTGACACGTAGGCTGGGCGTACCCACTTCTGGTGCCCCTACACGAGGTACGGGTCGTGACACATTTTTAGTGGTGGCCCATGCAGGTCAAGATTCGTATTTGTGCGAAGTCGTGGTAGTACGACGATTAGTTGTACTGCTGGGCACCTGCAATAGAATATAGGAAGTAAGGTATTAGAATGAGAGGATACTCAATCACAGTTAGAATTCCTTGAGAGGTTCCTGGGATGACCCTTGAGAATCTCATTTTGAACTTCAAATTTGAAATCCTTTTCTCTTGTTTTGATTCACCCTTACTCCTTGTTATTTGAACTTGATTTTGATGAATCGTTGTTGATTTTGATTTTTTTTATCGAGATGAATTTTATGACTTGAGTTACGGTATTTTTTGATAACATATGTTGACGGGAATAACAGGGATGGTAAAACATCTACTTGGTTATAGAGCCTAGAGTTTATCGCAGCTATATTAGCCGGCGTGGCAAGAACGTAGGGACCTAACTTCGGATGTATATATCTTGACCAAGAGATTTAGAATTTCTCGCAGTTATACTAGATGGCTTAGCGAGGATTCCAGATGACATGATCATAGAGATCCATACCCCAGTTATGGACTCTACCGTTCATCGCAGCCTTGCTTACTAGCGTGGCGAGGATTCTGAGTATCATAATTTTGGACAGACGCATGTGATTATTAGATTATATCTTGAGAAGGTTCTTAAAGTATCACTTCTTCCATTTCACTTCTGTTTAAAAAAAATTTGTTTTCTATCGATAACATTAGATTAATTAGTCTAATTCTTTGTAGAACTTCATTTAGTTATAATTCTTCTTAATGATTTGATGACTTGTATTAGGTCTTATCTTAGAATTAATAGTTTAGTTTTGATAGCAAAATAGAAATCCATTTTAGTTAATTCTCTGTTGTTTATAATATTTACCAGTGTCACGACCCGGTCCCAATTGCTTGGGTCGAATCGGATCATGCCCAGCCTGCACCGTTGTTGAGACGGCGGCAGTAAGCTGTTCAGTAGCAGGTAACCATACAACAACACAGATACAATTGTCACAACTGTTCTATTCGAAATTGAAACTTTGTTAAATAAAATATTCAAAATACATCTGGAAATGGATATGCAGAAATAAATACAAACTCCAAAACAAAAATGCTGGAAAGGGAAACTATCTAAGCATCTGGTTCAGTTGTTCCAGGTTCAGCGTCCCCCGGAGAAGGCTCCGGAACCGTCACAGGGTAGAGAACCGGGTCATAATAGCCATAATAGAATAGCTCGTCATCCTCAGTGTTACCTAAAATGTTGTCTCCAGTCAGGAGGGAGCAAGAACGAAATATGCATCTCATATCTTAAATAGTAATTGGAAAGTGCAGGATAAACAGTTTGAAATAATGATTTTCAGCAGTTTAAAACAGTTCTGTGTATTTTGAATATGCAAACGTCTATGACCGGCTTGGGTTGATCAGTAGTATCCTAGCGATACGATATGGCTTATCCCCGTGTGTGAGAGGGGTAAGCTAACACAGTCAGTTCAGTAGGGGCTTTGGTCATAAACGTTTACACTATTCCCCCAGTCCCAGATTCAGTAACAGTAACAGTAACAGTCGGTAGAGTTCCGTGCCAGCAGTGTGGTTTAACATGCATCTTACTTTACTAAATAAAATACAGGAATACACAAATCGTAACTTGCCTTGTATTAGATTGACTGGAAGAACAGTTCGGTACCGAGGAGGACGTCAGGTCCGACTTCGAGTTCCTACAGTTGAGAACTCGATTTAGAATCCTGAAAACCAGACTAAGTGTGCTAGTTGCAATCTCTAGTAGTCATGTCCTAGTCAAGTTTTAAGTTGTTTTAATCTACAGCTAACGGTTACGTCGCAACTACGTGCGTTGATTAAGTCGGTTAATTGGTTTATTTGGAAAATCCCGAAAATCAAGTACAATTTGAAAAATCGCGAGAATCAATTATGATTTGGAAAACTTTGTGTTTGTAATATTAAAATACAATTTCTTTTTAGTGATAATCTGTGAGTTAACATTATTTTATTTATTTTAGCTAACTTCGAATTAAACCGTAAATTACGTCCTAAACTACGAATATGCAATCAATCTAAAATCCACCCAAATTACATCCACCAGAAAATGAAAAGAAAATAACTACGCTACTCAAATACATGGGCACAGCTACTGGTCCTAGGATGGGCTTATGCCCGATACATTTTTTTCTTTTTACATTAAATAAGAAAATGACAGAATTAAATAATTAAAATGCGGAAAATTAGAAGACTATAATAATTAGCCTAAAAATAAAATAATTAAAATAAAGGAAACTAGGAGTCTCAGACTCGGTCCATTTTCTCAAATTCGGTTTATGCCTCAACGTCCGGTCGGACCGGTGCGTTTGCATTTCGCCGGGGCCCACAGACCGGTACGGTCGTCGCCCAGAAATCGGTTTTATAAATCGTTTTCGAAAGCCGGTTTGAAATCAAATAAAATATAATTTTCGTAAAAATTTGGGCAGCACTTCCTCTATTCCGGGATGAACCCAAAACTGGGAAAGTGCGCCGAAAATACCTGCAATTAATTTCCAACCCGAATAATCCACCAAAAATAACCACCAAAAAATTCCAACACCACAACCATAATTTCCAACCCACAGAATAGTTCCCGAAAAGTCCGGAAAAAATCTATCCAAACCATGCCAACCCAGCAAGTAAAACACAGGTAATTAAAATAACGCGGCTAATCGAAAAGTAAAGCACAGCTATCCGGATTCCCAGGAGGGAACCGGGGAACCGATTTCATCATCGACTCTACGGGGAGGGACGAACTACTCTGATTATCAGAAGTTACCTATTTCCGTTGGCGGGGAGCCGCGGGAAAAACTCGAGAAAGAATCCGAACAAAGTCGGCAGCAGGTAGAAGTCCAATCCCGCGGAAAAATCCACGGGGACAGCAAGAAATCCTCAGAACAGCGCTGGACAGCAGGTTCGGCCGCGGGATTGCTGACAGCGGCGGGAGTTTGCTGCTGGCAGCGGGCGGATGGCCTAGATCTGGCCAGACAGGGGGCTCCGGACACGTGGGGTGCGCGGAACAGCGGCGGAGGGTCGCCGCAGCGCTGGTCAGCGGCTCGCGGAGACGGGATCGGCCGCGGATTGGCCGGACGGAGTCGCCGAAGGCCGGGGCAGCGGGGAAATGGCGGGCGGAGTTCGGCGCCGGAGAGGGGGCGCGGGCAGAGGGCGGTCGGCCGGCGGGAAGACGGCGGCGCGGGAGGCGCTGGAGGGGCTCGACGGCCTCGGGTGGTCGGCGCGGCTCGCGAGGGTGGCTCGCGGGCTGGACGGGCGCGGCCGGCAGAGGGTCGCCGGCGGGACGGATCCGCGGGTTGGGGCACGCCGGAGGGGCTCGCGTGAGATTGACAGTGAGAGGGTTGTGAGGAAGAAAAGAATGGGGTTCTGATGTGCGCGTGAACTAGAGAGAGAAATATAGTTCTCCTGCTCAAATGAGATGGGAAGGATGGGTAGGTGGTGGAGTATGGTGTGAGTGAAAGAGTTAAAGAAATGGGAAGTTATAAGGGAGGAATGGGAGTTGAGGAGTTGTGCTGGAGTTATAGAAATGAGGGGGCGGCTGTGTGCTGGTGTATGGTGGGGGAAGAGAAAAGGTCTCCAGGGAAGGGAACGGGTCGGGTCTAGGTAGATTTAGGAATTTGGGTTTTGGGGAGCTTAAGTTTAAGCCCAAAAAAAATAAAAGCATATTGTTTATTTAACCAAAAAAATGTTACTTAAAATTTCCAGTCGGGTTTGAACAGGGTCCGGACTCAGAGTCAGGTTGGCAACCAAAAACCAGGCTTATTATTTTGGAAAATAATTTGGAACCAACAATATAATAATAATATGCATATAGAAAATTGCGACAAAAATAAAATTCAGTGATTAATCAAAAATTGTTTTTTTTTTAATTCTAATAAACCAGAAATACGGGTTTCACAATCTTCCCTCCTTAGAAAATTTCGTCCTCCGAATGTAGGATGGGCCACCACTAAAAACATGTCACGACCCGGTCCCCAAATACTTGGGGACCGGGTCCCCAAATACTTGTCACGACCCGGTCCCCAGATTAAACACTATATTTGTCACAACAGTTCGGAAATTTAAACAGATTAAAAATAAGAATTCTTAGTGGTGACATGTTTTTAGTGGATTAATCACTGAATTTTATAGTGTTTAAAATAAGAATTCTTATTTTTAAACTGATTCAGACTAAGGAATGAGTTGATGAATTCTTATTTTTATTTCGAAAATCATTTAATAAATTCCCGAAAATTTCGGCAGCATTCCCTCTGTTTTCGGGATAACCCAAAAACTGGGAAATGCTCCGTAAACCTGCAGAAATAACTCCCGAAACCCACCATAATATATATATATTCCCAAGCCAACTAATTATGAAAAAAATCCGAACTCAATTATCAAAAACCAACTTTCCAAAATTCCAACAGAACACACAACATAGCTAAAGAGAACCGTCAACCAACAGAACATAAACCCCACCAAATATCAAACTATGGAAAAACAGCAGATCTTTCCCGAAAATCCGAATACGGGTAATTTCCAAATTTCCTTCGGAAACTCCGAGAATTAGCCTACGAATAGGAAAACCCAGAGAAATAATCATTCTCCAGAGTTCCTTTCGAAAAGGTTCTCAGACACCCGATTCTCCGAAAATTCCGAAAAACAGAAATTAAAACAGCAACTAAAAACATTCGGAAATAACAGATTAAAAATAAGAAATTCTTGTGCTTTCTGGATCTCCATGATTTCTTAAAATAGGGTAACCATTTGGAATTAAACATGATCCACTATTTTAAGTAGAGTATGTAATGCATGATATGTTAGATGAATGAAATGATATATATATATATGTGTGAAACCCATAATTTCTAGTTTGCAATTTTTATTGTATATAAATTTTTGTTAAGTTATCAATTAATTGATAATGTTATTTCTAATCAATTTAGTGTAAAATTATTCTGTTAAAATAATTTAACTGGGATTTTTGTATGGCAACCCAGACCGAACCCAATTTTTTGGACTTAAAACATTTTAAAATAAAATATTAGAATTATGAAATATTAAATATATTTTTTCAAACATTATATTTATTGATATTAGGCCAAAAAAATTCTTTTATAATTAAATAAAATTTTAGGCCATATTTAAACTTTAGATTTTGGCCCAAACTTACTTATAAAACCATTTGATTTTCTAGGAATAATAAGAGCCCAATAGTTGAGCCCACAATCTTGGTCCATTCCTTATTGGGTCTAATACCCAACAATCTCATACCCGTTAAGTTGTCATTAAGTTGTGAATGAATGAGCCATTCACTCATTTGGTTGTTCTGATGGAAGAAAACTTAAACTTTCTTTACTTTCTCAAACTTTTCATTTCTCAACCGACCAACGTAGCCGACCCCCCATCTTCCGAACGGCCAAACCGCCGCCGGCGCCATCATGGTGGCCGTTGGCCTTCCCAACTCCGGTAACCCCTCTCTTTCACTCTCTATAAAAGCCCTCTACATCTTTCTCCATCTCCACACCATTTCTTTCCTAAATTTTCTGTGAAAAACCCCATTTCCGGCGAGTTTCCCGGCGACCCCAAGTTTCCAGACCCGATCCGAGCTCCCCTCGGTCAGATCTGGGCCGCCCCCTTCCCGGCGCCGATTTCAGTGGCCGACGCCCCGATCCCGCTGACCCGCGCGGCCCTTCCCCGCGTCCTCGTTCACGTCGGCGATCCCGCGCCCACGCCCCGCCGCCGTCCCCTGGCCGGCGCCCGACCCCGGCGACTTGCTGCCCCGTTGGCGTTTCCCGGTGCCGCTGTCTGTTTTCGGTTCTGACCCGTTTCTATTTCGAGCTCCAATTTCGGTTTCGGTACACTCTGACTCTATATTCTTTAATTGTCGATGATGAATTCTCTGGTCCGAATCCTGCGGGATCTCGGTTTTTCGACAACGTAAATTCTACGTTGCAATTTCTGTTTTTCGGAATTTTCGGAGAATCGGGTGTCTGAGAACCTTTTCGAAAGGAACTCTGGAGAATGATTATTTCTCTGGGTTTTCCTATTCGTAGGCTAATTCTCGGAGTTTCCGAAGGAAATTTGGAAATTACCCGTATTCGGATTTTCGGGAAAGATCTGCTGTTTTTCCATAGTTTGATATTTGGTGGGGTTTATGTTCTGTTGGTTGACGGTTCTCTTTAGCTATGTTGTGTGTTCTGTTGGAATTTTGGAAAGTTGGTTTTTGATAATTGAGTTCGGATTTTTTTTCATAATTAGTTGGCTTGGGAATATATATATATTATGGTGGGTTTCGGGAGTTATTTCTGCAGGTTTACGGAGCATTTCCCAGTTTTTGGGTTATCCCGAAAACAGAGGGAATGCTGCCGAAATTTTCGGGAATTTATTAAATGATTTTCGAAATGATTTTTCGAGTTAAATATTATTTTTATAATATTTTGGGCGACGACCTTAAACGGTCACTGGGCCCCAGTGAAATGCAAACGCACCGGTTCGACCGGACGTTGAGGCAGAGTAGCTGATATGACGACTGGACCAGAGTCTGAGACACCTATTATTTTAAATTTAAATTAGAAATTACTAGTTTTATTAATGTTAATTGTAGGTAATTTTCAAGACTAACCTATCTTTTCTTATTTCAATTTGCAATAAAATTTGTAAGGGCATAAGCCCAATTCCAGTAAATGTGGTTTTGTAATAAGTAGGAATTAGTATTTTATTTTATTTTCTGGGAATGTGTGATAGCGTAGGAACAATCAAAATATTGTTATGAATTATTAATTAATGATTCACAATTTCTCATTTTAAGAAAATAAATATATTTTATATATATTAAAAATATCAAAGTTTTTCAAATAAATAAATATCATGTTTTATACGTAATTTGATAATTACAAGTTTTCCCGAAAAACCAATGTAAATTGATTTCCTTAATTTCAACGCACTAGTAAACGTTGTGATGTTGTGTTAGCTAATTAACAACTAAAACTGATTAGGAAAAACAATTAGAGATTGTAACTAGATAACTCTGGTGATTGCTTCTGAAACAAGTTCCCGGAATGTAGGATTTCGAGGAAGAGCGTGACTGTTCAAAATCCCGAAGTACCGACTTTTCAAACCAAGGATTTGAGGCAAGTACATTTTATGTAAATTTTACAATCATTTTACAATTGTTTCATTGCAATTTTAAACCACCATTATACACGAACTCCTTCGGGAGCATTGATTGTACTGTTGGGGACTGGGGGAGTAGAATAGTGGATATGACCAATTCCAAACTTAGGATAATGACTGTGTTAGCTTTCCCCTCTTCACACGGGGACAAGCCATATCGTATCGCTAGGATACCATTGTAACCCAAACCGGTCATATTCACTATCTATTCACATCACTGTACTGAATTATTTCAAAACTGTTCATCTTTAAATTATTTAAAAGTGCATGTCATAAATTGTATTTTAATTGTTAAAAGTTTGCATGAATTGTACTTTGCTCCCTCCTGACTGGAGATAACATTTTAGGTATTACTGAGGATCTGGAGATGATGATCAGTAGCTACTACGATCCCGATTTGTACCCGGCGGTACTTCCACCAGAGGAGGATGATGTGGCATCGACATAGATGCTACTTAGTTGTGGAGAGTTTTTAGTTGCTGTTTTAATTTCAGTTGTGAACCTTGTATTTGGAACAAATTTTATTATCGTTAGTTAAATGTTGTGGCAACTCTTATATTTAAATTTGTTGTTGATTGACCTGCACAATGAATTACAGCTTACTGCCGCCGTCTCATCAACGGCGCAGGCTGGGCATGATCCGATTCGACCCAAGTATTTGGGGACCGGGTCGTGACATGTTTTTAGTGGTGGCCCATGCAGGTCTCTGTTCAACAACTTAGGAAAACTTAGAAACAATTAGGAACACTAGAACATCATATTGCCACAACTTAGGACCGATATATATTATTAAATATTTTTGATTATAGACGGGTAGGATACCTTGCTTATGTTTATGTCCTAAACCTTTCCAGACCATGGCTACTAATGAGAATGACAATGTCGGAGATGAGCTGTCACCTCAGCACACCCCATCACCACCCCAATATAGTCCGGATCCTACTCCGCGACATTTGACTGATCGCCCTCTTAATGCTGGAAACGCTCAAGTTCATCAGACGACGGATCCTTCAGGCTCGAGGACTGGACTGCAGACGGTGATGCCTGTCCCACCTGCCCCGCCGCTTCCAGTGAACCCCTCCGAACTCATAAGTTTGCTGCGGGAAGTGCTAGCAACTCAGAGGGCTGAAGCTGAATCTCATCGCGAGCAGAACGCGATTATGAAGGAAGGAATGGAGAACTCCCACAATGTAGCTATGGCTGCACTTGGAAGGAGAGAAGTGAACCCAGAAGAGCCTAGACCAGCTAAGGTAAGTGCCATTCTAGAGGATAAATTTTAGTATTTTTTTTGAGACCATTAATAGTGATTAGAGATCATATTATGGTAAGGTGGGGGATATTGAGAGCTTCAAGAAGCAGAACCCTCGACCTTTCAAGGGAACCGAGGGAATTGTCTATGCTGACGAATGGCTCGACAATATGGAGCGTCTTCTAAGCGTCGCACGACTTCCAGAAGACCTTAAGGCAGAAGCTGTAGGACTCCAACTGCAGAATATAGCTAGCACCTGGTATCGGAATGAACCCCGACTCCAGGATAGGCAGGTCGATTGGGACACCTTCAAGAAGTTGTTCCAGAGGAAATTCTTCCCAACTTCTGAAATGCGGGAGATGGAGCGACAATTCCAGAACCTGAAGCAAGGCAATATGACTGTGGGAGAGTATGCGGCAGAATTCGGCCAGCTCAGCCGATTTGCCAAGAACATGGTGGCTGATCCTGCTGATCGTGCTGAACGATTCAAGTATGGACTTAGAGAGGAGATTCGCACTCATGTGATCTCTGGTGGAGCTAAGACTTATGAGAAGATTCTGGAGAGAGCCCAAGACATAGAGAAGAGCCAACCTGCCCGCTCGAAGAGAGATTATACTGGAACTAGCAACTTCCAGGGTAATCAGAAGAAGCCCAACAACAACAACAACAACAGCAGCAACAATAACAATAACCGTCCTCAGCACCAGCAAGCGAGGAACAATGAAAGAGCACCCCAGAGGCAGATTCCTATCTGTGACTTTTGCAAGAGGCCGGGACATCTGGCAAACATCTGCAGGAAGAGACTAGGACAATGTCTGATCTGTGGGTCTTCCACCCATCAAGTGAGGGACTGTCCCTTGTCAAACAACAAGGCTGGAGGAAATCAGCAGAAAGGACCTCTGCCCACTCAGCAGCAACAATTTGGGCAGCATCAACAGAAGACGGGGCGAGCTTTTGCCCTAACTGCAGAGGAACCAGAGCCGGAGCAGGAGCCTAATGCGGATGTCATATCAGGTTACATCTATGTACATTCTCATCCTGCATTAGCTTTATTCGACTCTGGTGCAACACACAGTTTCATAGCAACCAAATTTATCTCTGCACATCACATAGTTACGGGCTTTAGCAAGAGAATATGTAGGGTTATGACTGGAGGTGGACCCCTACCTATAACGGAGACTTGTAATTGCCCCATTACAATTTCTGACCACAAGTTTGTAGCACCTTTATTGGTGATGCCCTTGCCCAACTATGACATAGTCCTTGGAATGGACTGGTTGAGCAAGCAGCATGCGCTGATAGATTGTCACAGAGGATGTGTAATCTTCAGCCCACCTGGAGGGCCAGAGTTTGAAGTCTCTAGAGCTCCGGAGGTTATGGAAAGTATTGTCTACTCTATTTCTGAAGAACCTGAACCACCTCACCCTATCATAGCGGAATACATGGATGTTTTCCCTGATAGTCTGCCTGGGCTACCCCCAGATCGGGACATAGAATTCACTATTGATTTAGTCCCTGGCTCTCTCCCGATCTCTAAGGGATGTTATAGAGTCAACCCGAAGGAGGCCAAAGAGATGAAGGAGCAGATCAACGAACTGAAGGCCCTTGGATTCATTCGAGACGGAGCTTCACCCTGGGGAGCACCTGTTTTGTTTGTGCCCAAGAAGGACGGAACAGTGAGGATGTGCATCGACTACCGGGCGCTGAACAATGTCACAATCAAGAACAAGTACCCTCTGCCCCGGATCGATGACTTATTTGACCAGTTGAGTGGAGCCAAGGTGTTTTCCAAGATTGATCTCAGGTCTGGCTATCATCAGATCAAGGTCAGGAAGGAAGACATTCCCAAGACGGCATTCAACACCAAGTATGGGCAGTTTGAATTCTTGGTCATGCCGTTTGGTCTGACGAATGCTCCTGCTGTGTTCATGAACCTTATGAATAAGGTTTTCCATGAATACTTAGACCAGTTTGTCGTCGTCTTCATTGATGACATACTGATCTATTCAAAGACGAAGGAGGAGCACGAAGAGCACCTCAGGAAAGTTCTGGAAACTTTGAGGAAGGAAAAGCTGTATGGTAAGCTTTCCAAGTGTGAATTCTTTCTAGACAAGGTGGATTTTCTTGGCCATGTTGTCACAGGAGAAGGAATTTCTGTGGACCCTAAGAAGATAGCTGCTGTGGAGAAGTGGCCTACCCCAAGCTCAGTTGCTGACATCAGAAGTTTCTTGGGCTTGGCGGGCTACTACCGGAAGTTTGTGAAGGACTTTGCTAGAATTGCTGAACCTATGACAAAGCTGACTCGGAAGAATGAGGATTTCATCTGGACGGAGGACTGCCAAGCAGCGTTCGAGGAGTTGAAGAAGAGGCTTACCACTGCACCAATCCTTGCGCTACCCGCAGGATCCGGTGGTTTCACAATCTACAGTGACGCCTCAGGCAAAGGACTGGGTTGCGTTCTTTAACAACATGGGAAAGTGATTGCTTATGCATCTAGGCAATTACGGACTCATGAGAAGAACTATCCCACTCATGATCTGGAGCTTGCTGCAGTCATCTTTGCGTTGAAGCTTTGGAAACACTATCTGTATGGAGAGAGAGTGGAGATATACACAGACCACAAAAGTCTGAAGTATGTTTTCACTCAGAAGGAGTTAAACATGAGGCAAAGGCGATGGCTGGAGTTAATGAAGGATTTTGACATCGACTTGCAATACCACCCGGGTAAGGCTAATGTGGTCGCTGATGCACTTAGTCGATACCCAGTGGCGATGTTCTTAACCAAGGAGAGGCACCTGCTGGAGGACATCGAGAAGCTTGGACTGGAGATTGTACTGCCTGGACGGAAGGAACTGGATGCTGATTCGGTAATGATGAAGTTGCAAGTGAGCTCGTACCTGATGGACAAAGTCAAGGAGACGCAGTTTCAAGACGAGGCACTTTGCAAGCTGAGAGATCAAGTGTTAGCAGGAACACTGGAAGGTTTCTCAATCGCCAGCGATGGAGCTCTGAAAAATGGTACAAGGCTTTGTGTACCGACTGGCGAATTAAGGAATGAGTTGATGAAGGAAGCGCATCAGTCTCAATATTCCATACATCCTGGAGCCAATAAGATGTATCGGGATATGCGCACTATTGTCTGGTGGAGTGGAATGAAGAAAGATGTCACCAGGTATGTTGCTAGATGCTTGATTTGTCAACAAGTAAAGGCTAGTAGACAAAGACCTGCAGGACTTCTACAACCGCTGGACATCCCAGAATGGAAGTGGGAGCACATCACGATGGATTTCGTGTCAGGACTGCCTCGTTCCCAAGGAGGGAAGGATGCCATCTGGGTAATTGTGGACCGACTAACCAAGTCAGCTCACTTTATCCCTTTCAAAGTTGGTTTATCCACTGAGAAGTTGGCAGCATTGTACATGCGGCATATCTACCGGATTCATGGAGTACCGGTAAGCATTGTATCTGACCGAGACACTCGTTTTACCTCACATTTTTGGAAAAGTTTGCATGACAGCTTGGGGACACAGTTGAAGTTTAGCACAGCTTATCACCCCCAGACAGATGGACAATCTGAGAGGACAATTCAGACACTTGAAGATATGCTGCGATCTTGTGTCTTAGAATTTGGAGGATCATGGGAAGACCATTTACACTTGGTAGAGTTTTCTTACAACAACAGCTACCAAGCCAGCATTGGGATGACTCCATTTGAAGCTCTTTATGGACGTCGTTGCCGTACACCACTTGCATGGGACGACGTAGGAGAAAGAGTACTGCTGGGTCCAGAAATGGTGACTGACGCAGCAGAGAAAGTGAAGATTATCAGAGACAAGCTCAGAATTGCTCAAGACAGACAGAAGCACTGGGCAGACAGCGGACGACGACCACTGGCATTTGAAGAAGGAGATAAAGTATTTGTGAAGATTTCTCCTACCAGAGGGACAATCAGGTTTGGCAGAGCTGGGAAGCTAAGTCCCAGGTACATTGGCCCGTTCGAAGTTCTGAGCCGGATCGGAGAAGTGGCGTATAGGTTAGCTCTACCAGCTAATCTAGAAGGCGTGCACAACGTCTTCCATGTATCACAGCTCAGAGAGTATGTACCTGATGAGAACCACGTTCTGGACCATTCAGAGTTGGAGATTGGACCGAGTCTCACCATACCAGAAAAGCCAGTGGCGATCTTGGATCGAGGCGAGAAGAAGACCAGAACCTCGGTGACTCCCATAGTTCGAGTGATGTGGAGGCATGATTCCCCAGGCGAATCTACCTGGGAGCGTGAAGATGAGATGCGGGAGAAGTACCCGTATTTGTTCGAGACTTGAGGTATTTTCTCAACCTAACTCTTTAAATTTCGAGGACGAAATTTTCTAAGGAGGGAAGGTTGTGAAACCCATAATTTCTAGTTTGCAATTTTTATTGTATATAAATTTTTGTTAAGTTATCAATTAATTGATAATGTTATTTCTAATCAATTTAGTGTAAAATTATTCTGTTAAAATAATTTAACTGGGATTTTTGTATGGCAACCCAGACCGAACCCAATTTTTTGGACTTAAAACATTTTAAAATAAAATATTAGAATTATGAAATATTAAATATATTTTTTCAAACATTATATTTATTGATATTAGGCCAAAAAATTCTTTTATAATTAAATAAAATTTTAGGCCATATTTAAACTTTAGATTTTGGCCCAAACTTACTTATAAAACCATTTGATTTTCTAGGAATAATAAGAGCCCAATAGTTGAGCCCACAATCTTGGTCCATTCCTTATTGGGTCTAATACCCAACAATCTCATACCCGTTAAGTTGTCATTAAGTTGTGAATGAATGAGCCATTCACTCATTTGGTTGTTCTGATGGAAGAAAACTTAAACTTTCTTTACTTTCTCAAACTTTTCATTTCTCAACCGACCAACGTAGCCGACCCCCCATCTTCCGAACGGCCAAACCGCCGCCGGCGCCATCATGGTGGCCGTTGGCCTTCCCAACTCCGGTAACCCCTCTCTTTCACTCTCTATAAAGCCCTCTACATCTTTCTCCATCTCCACACCATTTCTTTCCTAAATTTTCTGTGAAAAACCCCATTTCCGGCGAGTTTCCCGGCGACCCCAAGTTTCCAGACCCGATCCGAGCTCCCCTCGGTCAGATCTGGGCCGCCCCCTTCCCGGCGCCGATTTCAGTGGCCGACGCCCCGATCCCGCTGACCCGCGCGGCCCTTCCCCGCGTCCTCGTTCACGTCGGCGATCCCGCGCCCACGCCCCGCCGCCGTCCCCTGGCCGGCGCCCGACCCCGGCGACTTGCTGCCCCGTTGGCGTTTCCCGGTGCCGCTGTCTGTTTTCGGTTCTGACCCGTTTCTATTTCGAGCTCCAATTTCGGTTTCGGTACACTCTGACTCTATATTCTTTAATTGTCGATGATGAATTCTCTGGTCCGAATCCTGCGGGATCTCGGTTTTTCGACAACGTAAATTCTACGTTGCAATTTCTGTTTTTCGGAATTTTCGGAGAATCGGGTGTCTGAGAACCTTTTCGAAAGGAACTCTGGAGAATGATTATTTCTCTGGGTTTTCCTATTCGTAGGCTAATTCTCGGAGTTTCCGAAGGAAATTTGGAAATTACCCGTATTCGGATTTTCGGGAAAGATCTGCTGTTTTTCCATAGTTTGATATTTGGTGGGGTTTATGTTCTGTTGGTTGACGGTTCTCTTTAGCTATGTTGTGTGTTCTGTTGGAATTTTGGAAAGTTGGTTTTTGATAATTGAGTTCGGATTTTTTTTCATAATTAGTTGGCTTGGGAATATATATATATTATGGTGGGTTTCGGGAGTTATTTCTGCAGGTTTACGGAGCATTTCCCAGTTTTTGGGTTATCCCGAAAACAGAGGGAATGCTGCCGAAATTTTCGGGAATTTATTAAATGATTTTCGAAATGATTTTTTCGAGTTAAATATTATTTTTATAATATTTTGGGCGACGACCTTAAACGGTCACTGGGCCCCAGTGAAATGCAAACGCACCGGTTCGACCGGACGTTGAGGCAGAGTAGCTGATATGACGACTGGACCAGAGTCTGAGACACCTATTATTTTAAATTTAAATTAGAAATTACTAGTTTTATTAATGTTAATTGTAGGTAATTTTCAAGACTAACCTATCTTTTCTTATTTCAATTTGCAATAAAATTTGTAAGGGCATAAGCCCAATTCCAGTAAATGTGGTTTTGTAATAAGTAGGAATTAGCATTTTATTTTATTTTCTGGGAATGTGTGATAGCGTAGGAACAATCAAAATATTGTTATGAATTATTAATTAATGATTCACAATTTCTCATTTTAAGAAAATAAATATATTTTATATATATTAAAAATATCAAAGTTTTTCAAATAAATAAATATCATGTTTTATACGTAATTTGATAATTACAAGTTTTCCCGAAAAACCAATGTAAATTGATTTCCTTAATTTCAACGCACTAGTAAACGTTGTGATGTTGTGTTAGCTAATTAACAACTAAAACTGATTAGGAAAAACAATTAGAGATTGTAACTAGATAACTCTGGTGATTGCTTCTGAAACAAGTTCCCGGAATGTAGGATTTCGAGGAAGAGCGTGACTGTTCAAAATCCCGAAGTACCGACTTTTCAAACCAAGGATTTGAGGCAAGTACATTTTATGTAAATTTTACAATCATTTTACAATTGTTTCATTGCAATTTTAAACCACCATTATACACGAACTCCTTCGGGAGCATTGATTGTACTGTTGGGGACTGGGGGAGTAGAATAGTGGATATGACCAATTCCAAACTTAGGATAATGACTGTGTTAGCTTTCCCCTCTTCACACGGGGACAAGCCATATCGTATCGCTAGGATACCATTGTAACCCAAACCGGTCATATTCACTATCTATTCACATCACTGTACTGAATTATTTCAAAACTGTTCATCTTTAAATTATTTAAAAGTGCATGTCATAAATTGTATTTTAATTGTTAAAAGTTTGCATGAATTGTACTTTGCTCCCTCCTGACTGGAGATAACATTTTAGGTATTACTGAGGATCTGGAGATGATGATCAGTAGCTACTACGATCCCGATTTGTACCCGGCGGTACTTCCACCAGAGGAGGATGATGTGGCATCGACATAGATGCTACTTAGTTGTGGAGAGTTTTTAGTTGCTGTTTTAATTTCAGTTGTGAACCTTGTATTTGGAACAAATTTTATTATCGTTAGTTAAATGTTGTGGCAACTCTTATATTTAAATTTGTTGTTGATTGACCTGCACAATGAATTACAGCTTACTGCCGCCGTCTCATCAACGGCGCAGGCTGGGCATGATCCGATTCGACCCAAGTATTTGGGGACCGGGTCGTGACATGTTTTGTTTTTAGTGGTGGCCCATGCAGGTCTCTGTTCAACAACTTAGGAAAACTTAGAAACAATTAGGAACACTAGAACATCATATTGCCACAACTTAGGACTGATATATATTATTAAATATTTTTGATTATAGACGGGTAGGATACCTTGCTTATGTTTATGTCCTAAACCTTTCCAGACCATGGCTACTAATGAGAATGACAATGTCGGAGATGAGCTGTCACCTCAGCACACCCCATCACCACCCCAATATAGTCCGGATCCTACTCCGCGACATTTGACTGATCGCCCTCATAATGCTGGAAACGCTCAAGTTCATCAGACGACGGATCCTTCAGGCTCGAGGACTGGACTGCAGACGGTGATGCCTGTCCCACCTGCCCCGCCGCTTCCAGTGAACCCCTCCGAACTCATAAGTTTGCTGCGGGAAGTGCTAGCAACTCAGAGGGCTGAAGCTGAATCTCATCGCGAGCAGAACGCGATTATGAAGGAAGGAATGGAGAACTCCCACAATGTAGCTATGGCTGCACTTGGAAGGAGAGAAGTGAACCCAGAAGAGCCTAGACCAGCTAAGGTAAGTGCCATTCTAGAGGATAATTTTAGTAATTTTTTTTTTGAGACCATTAATAGTGATTAGAGATCATATTATGGTAAGGTGGGGGATATTGAGAGCTTCAAGAAGCAGAACCCTCGACCTTTCAAGGGAACCGAGGGAATTGTCTATGCTGACGAATGGCTCGACAGTATGGAACGTCTCCTGAGCGTCGCTCGACTTCCAGAAGACCTTAAGGCAGAAGCTGTAGGACTCCAACTGCAGAATATAGCTAGCACCTGGTATCGGAATGAACCCCGACTCCAGGATAGGCAGGTCGATTGGGACACCTTCAAGAAGTTGTTCCAGAGGAAATTCTTCCCAACTTCTGAGATGCGGGAGATGGAGCGACAATTCCAGAACCTGAAGCAAGGCAATATGACTGTGGGAGAGTATGCGGCAGAATTCGGCCAGCTCAGCCGATTTGCCAAGAACATGGTGGCTGATCCTGCTGATCGTGCTGAACGATTCAAGTATGGACTTAGAGAGGAGATTCGCACTCATGTGATCTCTGGTGGAGCTAAGACTTATGAGAAGATTCTGGAGAGAGCCCAAGACATAGAGAAGAGCCAACCTGCCCGCTCGAAGAAAGATTATCCTGGAACTAGCAACTTCCAGGGTAATCAGAAGAAGCCCAACAACAACAACAACAACAACAGCAGCAACAATAACAATAACCGTCCTCAGCACCAGCAAGCGAGGAACAATGAAAGAGCACCCCAGAGGCAGATTCCTATCTGTGACTTTTGCAAGAGGCCGGGACATCTGGCAAACATCTGCAGGAAGAGACTAGGACAATGTCTGATCTGTGGGTCTTCCACCCATCAAGTGAGGGATTGTCCCTTGTCAAACAACAAGGCTGGAGGAAATCAGCAGAAAGGACCTCTGCCCACTCAGCAGCAACAATTTGGGCAGCATCAACAGAAGACGGGGCGAGCTTTTGCCCTAACTGCAGAGGAACCAGAGCCGGAGCAGGAGCCTAATGCGGATGTCATATCAGGTTACATCTATGTACATTCTCATCCTGCATTAGCTTTATTCGACTCTGGTGCAACACACAGTTTCATAGCAACCAAATTTATCTCTGCACATCACATAGTTACGGGCTTTAGCAAGAGAATATGTAGGGTTATGACTGGAGGTGGACCCCTACCTATAACGGAGACTTGTAATTGCCCCATTACAATTTCTGACCACAAGTTTGTAGCACCTTTATTGGTGATGCCCTTGCCCAACTATGACATAGTCCTTGGAATGGACTGGTTGAGCAAGCAGCATGCGCTGATAGATTGTCACAGAGGATGTGTAATCTTCAGCCCACCTGGAGGGCCAGAGTTTGAAGTCTCTAGAGCTCCGGAGGTTATGGAAAGTATTGTCTACTCTATTTCTGAAGAACCTGAACCACCTCACCCTATCATAGCGGAATTCATGGATGTTTTCCCGGATAGTCTTCCTGGGCTACCCCCAGATCGGGACATAGAATTCACTATTGATTTAGTCCCTGGCTCTCCCCCGATTTCTAAGGGATGTTATAGAGTCAACCCGAAGGAGGCCAAAGAGATGAAGGAGCAGATCAACGAACTGAAGGCTCTTGGATTCATTCGAGACGGAGCTTCACCCTGGGGAGCACCTGTTTTGTTTGTGCCCAAGAAGGATGGAACGGTGAGGATGTGCATCGACTACCGGGCGCTGAACAATGTCACAATCAAGAACAAGTACCCTCTGCCCCGGATCGATGACTTATTTGACCAGTTGAGTGGAGCCAAGGTGTTTTCCAAGATTGATCTCAGGTCTGGCTATCATCAGATCAAGGTCAGGAAGGAAGACATTCCCAAGACGGCATTCAACACCAAGTATGGGCAGTTTGAATTCTTGGTCATGCCGTTTGGTCTGACGAATGCTCCTGCTGTGTTCATGAACCTTATGAATAAGGTTTTCCATGAATACTTAGACCAGTTTGTCGTCGTCTTCATTGATGACATACTGATCTATTCAAAGACGAAGGAGGAGCACGAAGAGCACCTCAGGAAAGTTCTGGAAACTTTGAGGAAGGAAAAGCTGTATGGTAAGCTTTCCAAGTGTGAATTCTTTCTAGACAAGGTGGATTTTCTTGGCCATGTTGTCACAGGAGAAGGAATTTCTGTGGACCCGAAGAAGATAGCTGCTGTGGAGAAGTGGCCTACCCCAAGCTCAGTTGCTGACATCAGAAGTTTCTTGGGCTTGGCGGGCTACTACCGGAAGTTTGTGAAGGACTTTGCTAGAATTGCTGAACCTATGACAAAGCTGACTCGGAAGAATGAGGAATTCATTTGGACGGAGGACTGCCAAGCAGCGTTCGAGGAGTTGAAGAAGAGGCTTACCACTGCACCAATCCTTGCGCTACCCGCAGGATCCGGTGGTTTCACAATCTACAGTGACGCCTCAGGCAAAGGACTGGGTTGCGTTCTTCAACAACATGGGAAAGTGATTGCTTATGCATCTAGGCAATTACGGACTCATGAGAAGAACTATCCCACTCATGATCTGGAGCTTGCTGCAGTGATCTTTGCGTTGAAGCTTTGGAAACATTATCTCTATGGAGAGAGAGTGGAGATATACACAGACCACAAAAGTCTGAAGTATGTTTTCACTCAGAAGGAGTTAAACATGAGGCAAAGGCGATGGCTGGAGTTAATGAAGGATTTTGACATCGACTTGCAATACCACCCGGGTAAGGCTAATGTGGTCGCTGATGCACTTAGTCGATACCCAGTGGCGATGTTCTTAACCAAGGAGAGGCACCTGCTGGAGGACATCGAGAAGCTTGGACTGGAGATTGTACTGCCTGGACGGAAGGAACTGGATGCTGATTCGGTGATGATGAAGTTGCAAGTGAGCTCGTACCTGATGGACAAAGTCAAGGAGACGCAATTTCAAGACGAGGCACTTTGCAAGCTGAGAGATCAAGTGTTAGCAGGAACACTGGAGGGTTTCTCAATCGCCAGTGATGGAGCTTTGAAGAATGGTACAAGGCTTTGTGTACCGTCTGGAGAACTGAGGAATGAGTTGATGAAGGAAGCGCATCAGTCTCAATATTCCATACATCCTGGAGCCAATAAGATGTATCGGGATATGCGCACTATTGTCTGGTGGAGTGGAATGAAGAAAGATGTCACCAGGTATGTTGCTAGATGCTTGATTTGTCAACAAGTAAAGGCTAGTAGACAGAGACCTGCAGGACTTCTACAACCGCTAGACATCCCAGAATGGAAGTGGGAGCACATCACGATGGATTTCGTGTCAGGACTGCCTCGTTCCCAAGGAGGGAAGGATGCCATCTGGGTAATTGTGGACCGACTAACCAAGTCAGCTCACTTTATCCCTTTCAAAGTTGGTTTATCCACTGAGAAGTTGGCAGCATTGTACATGCGGCATATCTACCGGATTCATGGAGTACCGGTAAGCATTGTATCTGACCGAGACACTCGTTTTACCTCACATTTTTGGAAAAGTTTGCATGACAGCTTGGGGACACAGTTGAAGTTTAGCACAGCTTATCACCCCCAGACAGATGGACAATCTGAGAGGACAATTCAGACACTTGAAGATATGCTGCGATCTTGTGTCTTAGAATTTGGAGGATCATGGGAAGACCATTTACACTTGGTAGAGTTTTCTTATAATAACAGCTACCAAGCCAGTATTGGTATGACCCCGTTTGAAGCTCTTTATGGACGTCGTTGCCGTACACCTTTGGCATGGGACGACGTTGGTGAAAGAGTACTGCTGGGTCCTGAAATGGTGACTGACGCAGCAGAGAAGGTGAAGTTTATCAGAGACAAGCTCAGAATTGCTCAAGACAGACAGAAGCACTGGGCAGACAGCGGACGACGACCACTGGCATTTGAAGAAGGAGATAAAGTATTTGTGAAGATTTCTCCTACCAGAGGGACAATCAGGTTTGGCAGAGCTGGGAAGCTAAGTCCCAGGTACATTGGCCCGTTCGAAGTTCTGAGCCGGATCGGAGAAGTGGCGTATAGGTTAGCTCTACCAGCTAATCTAGAAGGCGTGCACAACGTCTTCCATGTATCACAGCTCAGAGAGTATGTACCTGATGAGAACCACGTTCTGGACCATTCAGAGTTGGAGATTGGACCGAGTCTCACCATACCAGAAAAGCCAGTGGCGATCTTGGATCGAGGCGAGAAGAAGACCAGAACCTCGGTGACTCCCATAGTTCGAGTGATGTGGAGGCATGATTCCCCAGGCGAATCTACCTGGGAGCGTGAAGATGAGATGCGGGAGAAGTACCCGTATTTGTTCGAGACTTGAGGTATTTTCTCAACCTAACTCTTTAAATTTCGAGGACGAAATTTTCTAAGGAGGGAAGGTTGTGAAACCCATAATTTCTAGTTTGCAATTTTTATTGTATATAAATTTTTGTTAAGTTATCAATTAATTGATAATGTTATTTCTAATCAATTTAGTGTAAAATTATTCTGTTAAAATAATTTAACTGGGATTTTTGTATGGCAACCCAGACCGAACCCAATTTTTTTTTGGACTTAAAACATTTTAAAATAAAATATTAGAATTATAAAATATTAAATATATTTTTTCAAACATTATATTTATTGATATTAGGCCAAAAATTCTTTTATAATTAAATAAAATTTTAGGCCATATTTAAACTTTAGATTTTGGCCCAAACTTACTTATAAAACCATTTGATTTTCTAGGAATAATAAGAGCCCAATAGTTGAGCCCACAATCTTGGTCCATTCCTTATTGGGTCTAATACCCAACAATCTCATACCCGTTAAGTTGTCATTAAGTTGTGAATGAATGAGCCATTCACTCATTTGGTTGTTCTGATGGAAGAAAACTTAAACTTTCTTTACTTTCTCAAACTTTTCATTTCTCAACCGACCAACGTAGCCGACCCCCCATCTTCCGAACGGCCAAACCGCCGCCGGCGCCATCATGGTGGCCGTTGGCCTTCCCAACTCCGGTAACCCCTCTCTTTCACTCTCTATAAAAGCCCTCTACATCTTTCTCCATCTCCACACCATTTCTTTCCTAAATTTTCTGTGAAAAACCCCATTTCCGGCGAGTTTCCCGGCGACCCCAAGTTTCCAGACCCGATCCGAGCTCCCCTCGGTCAGATCTGGGCCGCCCCCTTCCCGGCGCCGCTTTCAGTGGCCGACGCCCCGATCCCGCTGACCGCGCGGCCCTTCCCCGCGTCCTCGTTCACGTCGGCGATCCCGCGCCCACGCCCCGCCGCCGTCCCCTGGCCGGCGCCCGACCCCGGCGACTTGCTGCCCCGTTGGCGTTTCCCGGTGCCGCTGTCTGTTTTCGGTTCTGACCCGTTTCTATTTCGAGCTCCAATTTCGGTTTCGGTACACTCTGACTCTATATTCTTTAATTGTCGATGATGAATTCTCTGGTCCGAATCCTGCGGGATCTCGGTTTTTCGACAACGTAAATTCTACGTTGCAATTTCTGTTTTTCGGAATTTTCGGAGAATCGGGTGTCTGAGAACCTTTTCGAAAGGAACTCTGGAGAATGATTATTTCTCTGGGTTTTCCTATTCGTAGGCTAATTCTCGGAGTTTCCGAAGGAAATTTGGAAATTACCCGTATTCGGATTTTCGGGAAAGATCTGCTGTTTTTCCATAGTTTGATATTTGGTGGGGTTTATGTTCTGTTGGTTGACGGTTCTCTTTAGCTATGTTGTGTGTTCTGTTGGAATTTTGGAAAGTTGGTTTTTGATAATTGAGTTCGGATTTTTTTCATAATTAGTTGGCTTGGGAATATATATATATTATGGTGGGTTTCGGGAGTTATTTCTGCAGGTTTACGGAGCATTTCCCAGTTTTTGGGTTATCCCGAAAACAGAGGGAATGCTGCCGAAATTTTCGGGAATTTATTAAATGATTTTCGAAATGATTTTTCGAGTTAAATATTATTTTTATAATATTTTGGGCGACGACCTTAAACGGTCACTGGGCCCCAGTGAAATGCAAACGCACCGGTTCGACCGGACGTTGAGGCAGAGTAGCTGATATGACGACTGGACCAGAGTCTGAGACACCTATTATTTTAAATTTAAATTAGAAATTACTAGTTTTATTAATGTTAATTGTAGGTAATTTTCAAGACTAACCTATCTTTTCTTATTTCAATTTGCAATAAAATTTGTAAGGGCATAAGCCCAATTCCAGTAAATGTGGTTTTGTAATAAGTAGGAATTAGCATTTTATTTTATTTTCTGGGAATGTGTGATAGCGTAGGAACAATCAAAATATTGTTATGAATTATTAATTAATGATTCACAATTTCTCATTTTAAGAAAATAAATATATTTTATATATATTAAAAATATCAAAGTTTTTCAAATAAATAAATATCATGTTTTATACGTAATTTGATAATTACAAGTTTTCCCGAAAAACCAATGTAAATTGATTTCCTTAATTTCAACGCACTAGTAAACGTTGTGATGTTGTGTTAGCTAATTAACAACTAAAACTGATTAGGAAAAACAATTAGAGATTGTAACTAGATAACTCTGGTGATTGCTTCTGAAACAAGTTCCCGGAATGTAGGATTTCGAGGAAGAGCGTGACTGTTCAAAATCCCGAAGTACCGACTTTTCAAACCAAGGATTTAAGGCAAGTACATTTTATGTAAATATATTTAATATTTAGAATTATGAAATATTAAATATATTTACATAAAATGTACTTGCCTTAAATCCTTGGTTTGAAAAGTCGGTACTTCGGGATTTTGAACAGTCACGCTCTTCCTCGAAATCCTACATTCCGGGAACTTGTTTCAGAAGCAATCACCAGAGTTATCTAGTTACAATCTCTAATTGTTTTTCCTAATCAGTTTTAGTTGTTAATTAGCTAACACAACATCACAACGTTTACTAGTGCGTTGAAATTAAGGAAATCAATTTACATTGGTTTTTCGGGAAAACTTGTAATTATCAAATTACGTATAAAACATGATATTTATTTATTTGAAAAACTTTGATATTTTTAATATATATAAAATATATTTATTTTCTTAAAATGAGAAATTGTGAATCATTAATTAATAATTCATAACAATATTTTGATTGTTCCTACGCTATCACACATTCCCAGAAAATAAAATAAAATGCTAATTCCTACTTATTACAAAACCACATTTACTGGAATTGGGCTTATGCCCTTACAAATTTTATTGCAAATTGAAATAAGAAAAGATAGGTTAGTCTTGAAAATTACCTACAATTAACATTAATAAAACTAGTAATTTCTAATTTAAATTTAAAATAATAGGTGTCTCAGACTCTGGTCCAGTCGTCATATCAGCTACTCTGCCTCAACGTCCGGTCGAACCGGTGCGTTTGCATTTCACTGGGGCCCAGTGACCGTTTAAGGTCGTCGCCCAAAATATTATAAAAATAATATTTAACTCGAAAAATCATTTCGAAAATCATTTAATAAATTCCCGAAAATTTCGGCAGCATTCCCTCTGTTTTCGGGATAACCCAAAAACTGGGAAATGCTCCGTAAACCTGCAGAAATAACTCCCGAAACCCACCATAATATATATATATTCCCAAGCCAACTAATTATGAAAAAATCCGAACTCAATTATCAAAAACCAACTTTCCAAAATTCCAACAGAACACACAACATAGCTAAAGAGAACCGTCAACCAACAGAACATAAACCCCACCAAATATCAAACTATGGAAAAACAGCAGATCTTTCCCGAAAATCCGAATACGGGTAATTTCCAAATTTCCTTCGGAAACTCCGAGAATTAGCCTACGAATAGGAAAACCCAGAGAAATAATCATTCTCCAGAGTTCCTTTCGAAAAGGTTCTCAGACACCCGATTCTCCGAAAATTCCGAAAAACAGAAATTGCAACGTAGAATTTACGTTGTCGAAAAACCGAGATCCCGCAGGATTCGGACCAGAGAATTCATCATCGACAATTAAAGAATATAGAGTCAGAATGTACCGAAACCGAAATTGGAGCTCGAAATAGAAACGGGTCAGAACCGAAAACAGACAGCGGCACCGGGAAACGCCAACGGGGCAGCAAGTCGCCGGGGTCGGGCGCCGGCCAGGGGACGGCGGCGGGGCATGGGCGCGGGATCGCCGACGTGAACGGGGACGCGGGAAAGGGCCGCGCGGTCAGCGGGATCGGGGCGTCGGCCACTGAAAGCGGCGTCGGGAAGGGGGCGGCCCAGATCTGACCGAGGGGAGCTCGGATCGGGTCTGGAAACTTGGGGTCGCCGGGAAACTCGCCGGAAATGGGGTTTTTCACAGAAAATTTAGGAAAGAAATGGTGTGGAGATGGAGAAAGATGTAGAGGGCTTTTATAGAGAGTGAAAGAGAGGGGTTACCGGAGTTGGGAAGGCCAACGGCCACCATGATGGCGCCGGCGGCGGTTTGGCCGTTCGGAAGATGGGGGGTCGGCTACGTTGGTCGGTTGAGAAATGAAAAGTTTGAGAAAGTAAAGAAAGTTTAAGTTTTCTTCCATCAGAACAACCAAATGAGTGAATGGCTCATTCATTCACAACTTAATGACAACTTAACGGGTATGAGATTGTTGGGTATTAGACCCAATAAGGAATGGACCAAGATTGTGGGCTCAACTATTGGGCTCTTATTATTCCTAGAAAATCAAATGGTTTTATAAGTAAGTTTGGGAGGGTTGTGAGGAAGAAAAGAATGGGGTTCTGATGTGCGCGTGAACTAGAGAGAGAAATATAGTTCTCCTGCTCAAATGAGATGGGAAGGATGGGTAGGTGGTGGAGTATGGTGTGAGTGAAAGAGTTAAAGAAATGGGAAGTTATAAGGGAGGAATGGGAGTTGAGGAGTTGTGCTGGAGTTATAGAAATGAGGGGGCGGCTGTGTGCTGGTGTATGGTGGGGGAAGAGAAAAGGTCTCCAGGGAAGGGAACGGGTCGGGTCTAGGTAGATTTAGGAATTTGGGTTTTGGGGAGCTTAAGTTTAAGCCCAAAAAAAATAAAAGCATATTGTTTATTTAACCAAAAAAATGTTACTTAAAATTTCCAGTCGGGTTTGAACAGGGTCCGGACTCAGAGTCAGGTTGGCAACCAAAAACCAGGCTTATTATTTTGGAAAATAATTTGGAACCAACAATATAATAATAATATGCATATAGAAAATTGCGACAAAAATAAAATTCAGTGATTAATCAAAAATTGTTTTTTTTTTTAATTCTAATAAACCAGAAATACGGGTTTCACAATCTTCCCTCCTTAGAAAATTTCGTCCTCGAAATTTTAAAGGCAGAGTAGGAGAATCAAACAGGTACGGGTACTACACTCGTAACTCAGGTCCAACAATAAGAATTTTCAAGGCAGTCGTGGATGAGACGGTTTATGATATCATCCATGTAGAAAAAAATACAAAAGCGAACCAAAGTACACGAGGTTGATCAGACCATCATGCACCGGTCCTGATTAGACAATATATTAGTGGGTGCACCCAATAAAATACCGTCATGATCAAGCTTGACAAAAAGATAGCTTGCAAAACTAGGCTAATTTAGCAGCATTGGTCAAATTTAGAACGGGGAAAGAAAAGATAAGGAATAAGAGTTTAAGTGATGGTTCAAATTCTGATTTCTTCTCATCTCTGACTAGACTTGCAACTGGTTTCTCTGGCACTGAAAGGTTGAGTCCAAACTTGAGCTCTGAATTATCCAAAATGTGACTCGGATCCGAAATGTAGCATCTGAGCTGTGACGTAGAAGACGTTGCGCACTCTCAAGATTAGCTGGTAGAGCTACTGGTACGATATTTCCAACTCGTCTAAAACTTCAAATGGCCTGATGTTACTGGCCTCAATTTCCAGCTCCGTCAAAACTGATTGTTCCTCTGGTAGGAGAAACTTCACCAAATGCAATTTGGTCTCCCCAAGACCTACCAAATTCCAAGACGCAAAATCCCAATACATCTTCAAGCATCTGGATTGACCTCTCTGCTTGCTCGTCCACGGTACTCCATGAATCCGGTAGATGTGCTTCTCGTGCAATGCTGCCAACTTCTTAGTGGATAAACCAACTTTGAAAGTGTGCTGACTTAGTCAGTCGGTTTATTAAAATCCAATTGGTGCCCTTCCCTCCTTGGGAACAAGGCAATCCTTACTCAAAGTTCATTGTTATATGCTTCTACTTCCACTCCGAATTGTCCAGCGGCTACAACAAACTCGTTGTTCTCTTGCTAAATTCCTCATGTTGACAAATTCACATCTAATCCTATACCTGGAATTGTCCTTCTTCATTTCATAGCACCAATCAATGGAGGCATATTCCGATACATCTTATTAGCTCCTGAATATATGGAATACTGCGACTGGTGCATTTCTTTCATCAACTCGTTCCTCCGTTTGTCAACCGATACGCAAAGTCTCGTATCTTTCTTCAGAGTTCCACTGCTGATCGATTTAGAAACCCTCAAGTGTTTCTGCCAACACTTGATCTCTAAGCCTGCAAAGTGCCTCGTTTTGAAACTACGTCATCTTGATTTTGTCCATCAGCCTCGAACTTCATCAATACTGAATCAGCATCCAGCTCCGTCCTTCATCTCCAGGTATTATAACCTCCAGTCCAAACTTCTCGATGTCTTCTAGCAGGTGCTAGTCCTTGGTTAAGAACTTCGCCATCAGTATCGACCAAGTGCAACAGCGACCACATTAGCCTTACCTGAATGGTACTGCAAGTTGATGTCGAAATCCTTCATCTACTTCAGCCATCTTCTTAGTCTAACATTCAGCCCTTTCTGAGTGAAGACATATTTCAGACTTTTGTAGTCCGTATATATTTCACCCCCTTTCCATAAAAATCATGCTTCCATAGCTTCAAAGTAAAGATAATTGCAGCAAATTCCAAATTAGGCGTGGGATGATTCTTCTCATGAGTCTGTAGTTGTCTACACGTGTAAGCAATTACTTTCCCATGTTGTTGAAGAACACAACCCAGTCCTTTTCCAGAAGCATTACTGTAAATTGATAACCCACTGGTTCCTGCGGGTAGTGCAAGGATTGGTGTAGCGGTAAGTCTCTTCTTCAGCTCCTCAATGCCGCCTGACAAATTTTCGTTCAGATGAACTCTTCATTCTTCCAAGTGAGTTTCGCCATCGGCTCAGCAATCTTGGCGAAATCCTTCACGAACTTCTGATAGTAGCCGGCCGAATTGAACTTGGGGTACATCACTCTTCGACAACAACTATCTTCCATCGAAATTTCTTCTCTTAACAACATGGCCAAAAGTCCACCTTGTCAAGGAAAATCCACGTTCAGATAACTTACCATAAAACTTCTTTTTCCTCAAAGTTTCCAAAACTTCCTCAGGTGTTCCTCATGCTCTTCTTCAGTCTTCAGAATGTATCAGAAGGTTATCTATGGAGAAGATAAACTGATTCAAATACTCATGAAAATCTCTGTTCATGAGATTCATGAACACAGCAGAAGCATTTGTCAGTCTAACGTCCTGACCAAAGAAAACTATCCATACTTGGTATTTGAACGTCGCCTTTGGAAATGTCCTCTTTCCTGACTTTGGTTTGATGGTAGTCAAATCTTAAGTCAAACTTCGAAACACCCTAACTTCACACAAACAGATCAAACAGATCCTCGATCCGGGCAGAGGGTACTTGTTCTTTAGTGTCTGATAATTTGATGCACATCCATTGTTCCATCCTTCTGGGGCATATACAAGATAGATTCTCCTAAGGTAAAGTTCCACTCTGAATAAATCCTAAAGCCTTCAGTTCATCGATCTGGTCCTTCATCTTCTATGATCTTCGAGTCTGAATCATGCCTTATTGTAAGGGGCAGGGTCTGCTGGATAGGAAGAGGGTCCTTAGATTGTGGCCTAACAGGTGTTGCTGGCCTATGAGCTCTGGCTTGATAAACAGATAAGGGCAGTCCTTTACCCGATGTTTAGCAGATCCACATGCCAAACATTGTCCCAATCTTTTGCGGCAACTAACGGTCTGATGACTAGGCCTCTTGCAGTAGTTACAAACCCATAGCTTCTTACGACAAGGCTGCCGGAAGTAGAGTACTTGATGGGACCCCAAATATCTTCTAGATTCAAGGGTATCCTTCCTAGGACAAAAGTTCTGCTCTAACTTGGTTGGGGATAACTAAGGCTACATCATGACGTTCTTCATGTCTTCTCTCGTGATATTCATCTGTTCCTGCTGGGCTTCATCTTGAGCTTTCTGGAACTCCAGGATTTCTTGAAATAGGACAACCATTTGGAAGATGATTGCTGGTACTAGTGGAGCAACAAAAATGGATACTCCACCAAGGAAATGCAATTCAGTTTGAGATGAGGTAGGAATTGCCAGTGTAGGAAAAACTTCACTGGATGCATTATGGGGACGGTCAAACAGTCGCGAGGGGAAGGACCCTGGGCTTGGTTGAGGGGATGGGGTATGATCCGGAGATAACACCTCATCGCCAACAGGATTTGGTCTTGTCAATGGTCATTCTCTGGAAGGTTTAGGACGCACACATAAGCAAGGTAGCCTACCGATCTATAATCAAGCAAAAATATTTATTTATAATATATTTCGGTCCTATGTTGTGACAAATTGATGTTCTAGTGTTCTAATTGTTTCTAGGTATGTTTTCCTAAGTTGTTGTTCAGACCTGCATGGGCCACCACTAAAAACATGTCACGACCCGGTCCCAATTGCTTGGGTCGAATCGGATCATGCCCAGCCTGCACCGTTGTTGAGACGGCGGCAGTAAGCTGTTCAGTAGCAGGTAACCATACAACAACACAGATACAATTGTCACAACTGTTCTATTCGAAATTGAAACTTTGTTAAATAAAATATTCAAAATACATCTGGAAATGGATATGCAGAAATAAATACAAACTCCAAAACAAAAATGCTGGAAAGGGAAACTATCTAAGCATCTGGTTCAGTTGTTCCAGGTTCAGCGTCCCCCGGAGAAGGCTCCGGAACCGTCACAGGGTAGAGAACCGGGTCATAATAGCCATAATAGAATAGCTCGTCATCCTCAGTGTTACCTAAAATGTTGTCTCCAGTCAGGAGGGAGCAAGAACGAAATATGCATCTCATATCTTAAATAGTAATTGGAAAGTGCAGGATAAACAGTTTGAAATAATGATTTTCAGCAGTTTAAAACAGTTCTGTGTATTTTGAATATGCAAACGTCTATGACCGGCTTGGGTTGATCAGTAGTATCCTAGCGATACGATATGGCTTATCCCCGTGTGTGAGAGGGGTAAGCTAACACAGTCAGTTCAGTAGGGGCTTTGGTCATAAACGTTTACACTATTCCCCCAGTCCCAGATTCAGTAACAGTAACAGTAACAGTCGGTAGAGTTCCGTGCCAGCAGTGTGGTTTAACATGCATCTTACTTTACTAAATAAAATACAGGAATACACAAATCGTAACTTGCCTTGTATTAGATTGACTGGAAGAACAGTTCGGTACCGAGGAGGACGTCAGGTCCGACTTCGAGTTCCTACAGTTGAGAACTCGATTTAGAATCCTGAAAACCAGACTAAGTGTGCTAGTTGCAATCTCTAGTAGTCATGTCCTAGTCAAGTTTTAAGTTGTTTTAATCTACAGATAACGGTTACGTCGCAACTACGTGCGTTGATTAAGTCGGTTAATTGGTTTATTTGGAAAATCCCGAAAATCAAGTACAATTTGAAAAATCGCGAGAATCAATTATGATTTGGAAAACTTTGTGTTTGTAATATTAAAATACAATTTCTTTTTAGTGATAATCTGTGAGTTAACATTATTTTATTCATTTTAGCTAACTTCGAATTAAACCGTAAATTACGTCCTAAACTACGAATATGCAATCAATCCAAAATCCACCCAAATTACATCCACCAGAAAATGAAAAGAAAATAACTACGCTACTCAAATACATGGGCACAGCTACTGGTCCTAGGATGGGCTTATGCCCGATACATTTTTTTCTTTTTACATTAAATAAGAAAATGACAGAATTAAATAATTAAAATGCGGAAAATTAGAAGACTATAATAATTAGCCTAAAAATAAAATAATTAAAATAAAGGAAACTAGGAGTCTCAGACTCGGTCCATTTTCTCAAATTCGGTTTATGCCTCAACGTCCGGTCGGACCGGTGCGTTTGCATTTCGCCGGGGCCCACAGACCGGTACGGTCGTCGCCCAGAAATCGGTTTTATAAATCGTTTTCGAAAGCCGGTTTGAAATCAAATAAAATATAATTTTCGTAAAAATTTGGGCAGCACTTCCTCTATTCCGGGATGAACCCAAAACTGGGAAAGTGCGCCGAAAATACCTGCAATTAATTTCCAACCCGAATAATCCACCAAAAATAACCACCAAAAAATTCCAACACCACAACCATAATTTCCAACCCACAGAATAGTTCCCGAAAAGTCCGGAAAAAATCTATCCAAACCATGCCAACCCAGCAAGTAAAACACAGGTAATTAAAATAACGCGGCTAATCGAAAAGTAAAGCACAGCTATCCGGATTCCCAGGAGGGAACCGGGGAACCGATTTCATCATCGACTCTACGGGGAGGGACGAACTACTCTGATTATCAGAAGTTACCTATTTCCGTTGGCGGGGAGCCGCGGGAAAAACTCGGGAAAGAATCCGAACAAAGTCGGCAGCAGGTAGAAGTCCAATCCCGCGGAAAAATCCACGGGGACAGCAAGAAATCCTCAGAACAGCGCTGGACAGCAGGTTCGGCCGCGGGATTGCTGACAGCGGCGGGAGTTTGCTGCTGGCAGCGGGCGGATGGCCTAGATCTGGCCAGACAGGGGGCTCCGGACACGTGGGGTGCGCGGAACAGCGGCGGAGGGTCGCCGCAGCGCTGGTCAGCGGCTCGCGGAGACGGGATCGGCCGCGGATTGGCCGGACGGAGTCGCCGAAGGCCGGGGCAGCGGGGAAATGGCGGGCGGAGTTCGGCGCCGGAGAGGGGGCGCGGGCAGAGGGCGGTCGGCCGGCGGGAAGACGGCGGCGCGGGAGGCGCTGGAGGGGCTCGACGGCCTCGGGTGGTCGGCGCGGCTCGCGAGGGTGGCTCGCGGGCTGGACGGGCGCGGCCGGCAGAGGGTCGCCGGCGGGACGGATCCGCGGGTTGGGGCACGCCGGAGGGGCTCGCGTGAGATTGACAGTGAGAGGGTTGTGAGGAAGAAAAGAATGGGGTTCTGATGTGCGCGTGAACTAGAGAGAGAAATATAGTTCTCCTGCTCAAATGAGATGGGAAGGATGGGTAGGTGGTGGAGTATGGTGTGAGTGAAAGAGTTAAAGAAATGGGAAGTTATAAGGGAGGAATGGGAGTTGAGGAGTTGTGCTGGAGTTATAGAAATGAGGGGGCGGCTGTGTGCTGGTGTATGGTGGGGGAAGAGAAAAGGTCTCCAGGGAAGGGAACGGGTCGGGTCTAGGTAGATTTAGGAATTTGGGTTTTGGGGAGCTTAAGTTTAAGCCCAAAAAAAATAAAAGCATATTGTTTATTTAACCAAAAAAATGTTACTTAAAATTTCCAGTCGGGTTTGAACAGGGTCCGGACTCAGAGTCAGGTTGGCAACCAAAAACCAGGCTTATTATTTTGGAAAATAATTTGGAACCAACAATATAATAATAATATGCATATAGAAAATTGCGACAAAAATAAAATTCAGTGATTAATCAAAAATTGTTTTTTTTTTTAATTCTAATAAACCAGAAATACGGGTTTCACAATCAGTTTTCATATAAGATGTTAGTCTGCATTACAGCCTTTGATGATTGATTGTTTACCTTACCTTTTCCAGTATGGCATCCATGACCCGAGCCCATCGTTTGAGAGATGCTGCAGCTCCGGATATGACTGGGAGCATACTCCCACCTCCTATTGCTTAGGAGGTAGTGACCCCTCAGGCTGACCCAAGGGTAGTGGTGTCACGACCCGCACCCTAGAGTAAGGGCACGAGACGTGGGTACGTCCAGCCTACGCCGCAGTGTCGGCGGTAGAATGCTGTCCTAGGTCACAACATCTAACAATATAAAGCTTAAACAGTTTGTACTCCCCGAATGGGGGTGACATGATAAAAATAGACTCAATCACAACTATGGAAGAAGAAGCACGATATGATATAAAACTCAAGGAAAAACAGATGATAACATAGCAGATAGATAGATAAATGAAACTGCTGAAATGGAAGGAAATCCCAAGTACAAACAGAGAGTCTAAGTGTCTAAGATAAATACATAATCCCAGATCCCAAGTATCAATATGTACAGTCATCCATAGAGTAATGTAAATAAGCATCATAGTCTAGAAGAGTGTCATCCACAGCTATAGGGTCCGGCTGCTGGTCCAAGTCAGAGCTGTCATCTAAAGTAGTCCCATAATAGGTAGGACAGCCAGCCTCGTCCTCATCCTCATCCTCTGTAATATTTCAACAGGTCCAGTCAGGACAAGAGCGAGCACAATACATCTCAACAAGTCATAGCAGGAAAAGGAAATATAATCATGCTAGAGAATAAAATACAGGAAACTGAAGAATAACATAATGTAAGAGAAAGACTGTAAGTAAATATCTATGATATATATAAAGAGAGACAGTGCTAGTGATTCAGAGTACTGCATAAACATGTGAATGGCTAAGGACTGATTCATGATTACACTACTTGGAATTGATTCATGATTACACTACTTGGATTTATTCACATGTTCATTTATACTCCCCCATCCCCAATCAATACACAAAGATCCATTCAAGTTACGTTAAGATTCATGATTATACTACGTTGCCCGTAAAGGGTAATTCATGAATTGATTCGTGAAGGCTCGGTGATCATGAGGGTACATGAGTCACTAGCTGATTCCCGAAGATTCATGATAATAGAAGCATAAGATACGTGATGTAAGTGAAACACACATGAGACAAAAGTATCTGATGCTCCCAAGAAGAATAACATCTCATGAAGGGATCCATATAGTACTAATCCGTGTTCCATCGTGTCAACATCAAGTAAGATAGTCTAAAGCAGGAAATATAATCCTAAACATGATATAAAATGATCAGAGAATGTACTCGCCTGCTATCTGAATGTCCAAGGTGAATATACTGTCCGAGGAGTGGTGTCTGGCTCCTAATCAGAACAGCACAAGTCACAACAAGTCTAAAATGATAAAATGAAGCTCTACTATGCATTCTACATGAGTCTAGGTCAAACTAGGTCAAAGTCAACTCTTGGTCAACCCTGGTCAACCAAGAAGTCAAACCTAGGTCTAGCAAGTCTAACTAGGCTTAACTAGTCTAACTGACACACCATAGGCTATAGGCTATATCATGCCTATTAGCCAATCATAATTCATGACAACCTGACATTACCTATATCTAATACATGACACACGTATATATATTACACAACCATAATATATATATATATATACACATTACATATATATATATATATATATATATATATATATATATATATATATATATATATATACACACATTTTATATGATACTAGTATATATTCTAATATAACCTATACACCCATTGTGTATATCTATACTAGATACCTATATATAATACACAACTTATATCATATATATATAGATACATATATTAAGTATACATTACATATATACCTACATTACATATATACATATATTACATAGGAATAGGATACATAGAGAGGGATAGAAAATAGAGAGTGAGTGACTGAAACTGTGTGTGGGAAATTAACTGTGTGTGTGTGTGTGTCAAGGATGTGAGCGAGAGAGAGGGGGACTGTCCACAGCCTAAACTCAGGTTTCAACATGTATTCAATGTGACAGAAAAGGAAATCAACATTAACCCCCAACAATCTCAGGTTCAATAAGAGAAGAACAAATTTCAGTTTTCAGTTTACTAATGAACATTTGCCATTTAATATTTGAAACAACAGTTGACAGGAATGTAAATGTGTGTATGCTTAGAACCTGTGTGTGGGATGAATGGGTGTTAGAGGTCTCAGATTTCTAAAATACCAATATCAATTGAAATGACAGCAACCCAACCAACTCATACCACATAATCTCTAATGTAACATGTATAAATGTGTGTCAGGAAAATAGGACAGTGAACTGTGTTCTCTGGAATCAAACAGTGAAGAGTTTGACAGGTAATTGAGTTCCAGATTTGATGAGAAGGAAAAAAGAAATCAATCACTTAACCTACACTAATTCAGGTTTGCATGAACTCAGTTCTTGAGTTCACAACATCAGGAATTTCAGAGTTCTATCTCAGGTTTTCATGTAAGAACAGTTCAGTCATTTAATCAAGCTTCAATTCAAAACAGGGAATCACCATTTAGGCTACATTCTCAGGAAAATGGCAACAAGGAAAAGTTTTCAGGAATTAGATTAATCTCAGGTTCCTAAACAGTTAACAGGTTTACTCTAAATCAGTGAATCTATTAACAGAAAAAGAACAGCTATCAACTAATCAATTACTCAGGTTTTTAAAGAGCTATAATTAGCATTCAAAACCCAAATGATACCCCCACATGAACCAACACATAATTCCTATATAACATGTATAAATAGGTGTAAGTTATCAAAGAAACTGGGATTGAATCATTTCGGTTTGAAGGAATACATATATCAGTGAACACAGTTCCTCACTGAAATTCGAACTCCCATCCATCTATTCAACAAAAAATGAATCCCCTACATCCTAAACAGGATATATGATGTGTAGTAATTAAAACCTAACATAATACATGCTATAAATCATTAAACGAAATTCAAACAGGAATAAGAAACAGTGAAACATATCACTGATACATGACAGTATCAGAATAAATGGGGAATTCCCATTCGACTATGAAATATCATCTAATAATCCATGAAAAGGGTTGGTAAATAATATTTAGTGTGTGCAAGTGTCATACACTCAATTTCGTTTCCAGAAACCAGACACGGATGTGTCCAAACCAATGCACACGCGCACACGAGACTGCACGAGCTCAGTTGGCCTGTGCACGTGTCCGCATGCACTCGACACGCCACCTAGTGACACGAGACTTGGGGATTGTCGTATCAGACACTGCCCCGAGCTCTACGTCGAATGACACGCGCCCACGTGTCCTAATCAAGTCGCACGACCCTGCGGGTAGCAGGACAGTGCGCCCAGGCGCGCGCGACCATGTCCGCGAGTCCAATGTGACTCGGACACGACTCAAAACCACTCCAGTCAATAACAATCGTGTAAGCGACATTAAAATAAGAATTTTCATTCAAACACAATTTGAAAACTCGAACGAAATGCCACAAATGGCATTTCGTCGAACACCTGCGCATGCCACTGATACGTGTCAGATACGGACACGTAGAGGACACGAAAATTGGAAAACCCTATACCTACAGAATCAGGACACCTAGGGCTAGATGTCTATGCAATGAAAACCTAGTTTTAATGGATGGAATAGAATGTACCTATGGGTGTTCTTCAACACAACAAGTCTCTTCTAAGGAGTTCTTCAAAGTCACCCAAAATCCCCAAATTGATGCAAATCTGAGATTTGGCTCCACTATCATTAAGAAAACATTGATTAGATCATAATGGAAGAAATTCCAATCAAAAAGGAGTCCTATTGATTAAACTAGGAAGAAATTTAATGAAGGCTTACCTATTCCTTAAGAAAATGAAGAACTAATAAAGAAAGTGGCACAAATCCCTATAGAGACATTATATAGGCAAGGGGGGGTCTTGGCTGGTCATAATAGTTAGGGTTAGGGTTTTTAGGTTTCATCCTATGGTTAGGAATGAATCAAGGCTAATGGGTGGCCTAGAACAAAGGGTTTTATCCTAGTTTCTTGTAAATCACTTAACCATAACTAAACTTGACTTAACCCCTTAACCAAACCATCTAATTCTCGAAGTGGCTCACTAAGTTAGTTATGACCCATCTAGGTTAGGTCCAATCTAGGTTAGGCTAACCAAAATCACAAGGCAATAATTATATTAGTATTTAAATCACATCATTCAATTAAATTATTTAAAAAAATTCCTAATAATATATTTTAAATTCAAATAATTCAAAAATGACAAAAATACCCTCAAACTAGAATTGTGGTAGTGACAAATCTACCCTCCTTAAAAGAATTTCGTCCTCGAAATTGAAAGGCGAAATACAACTGGTGAGAAGGATAGAAAGTATACCTCACGGTCCAAAAAGATAAGTGTATCGCTCGCGCATCTCATCCTCCCGCTTCCAGGTAGACTCTCCTGGAGAATGATGCCTCCATGCGACACGTACCAAAGGTATCACCTGGTTCCTCAGAACCTTCTTCCGGCGATCCAGAATCTCCACAGGCTGCTCTTGATAACTGAGAGTAGGTCCAACCTCAATCTCCGAATGATCAAGCACATGGCTAGGGTCAGCCACGTACCGTCTCAACTGTGATACATGGAATACGTTGTGGACCCCCACAAGTGCAGGTGGCAAGTCTAGCCTGTAAGCCACGTCGCCGACTCTTCCGCTGATAACGAAAGGGCCGATGAAGCACGGGCTAAGCTTCCCACCTCCACCAAAACATATCGTACCACAAGTCGGAGATATCCGTAGAAAAACCATGTCTCCGACCTAAACACAAGCAAGGTCTCAAATTAACTATGATAAACAAACATGATCAATAAAACACAATAATCAAACCTAATCTAATCCTACTCTAATCTGTACCTCAAACTCCAAGGGCCTCCGGTGGCTATCGGCCCAGTGCCGATGTCTGTCCTACGCCACGCAAAATCTGTCCCTGATGAGCTTCACCTTCTCGGCTGCGTCAACAACTATCTCTGGTCCCAGTAAAGCTAGCTCACCAACATCATCCCAAGATAAGGGTGTACGACACCTACGCCCGTACAGAGCCTCGAAAGGTGACATCTCAATGCTGGCCTGGAAGTTGTTGTTGTAAGCAAACTCCACCAAATAAAGATGATCCTCCCAGGAACCTCCAAAGTCTAAGACGCACGTCCGCAGCATATCCTCAAGTGTCTGAATAGTCCTCTCTGACTGTCCGTCCGTTTGGGGGTGGTATGCGGTACTAAACTTGAGCTGAGTGCCCAAGCTAGTCTGCAGACTCCTCCAAAAATGGGAAGTAAAGCGACTATCCCGATCTGAGACGATGCTGACCGGAACTCCGTGAATCTTGACTATCTGCCGCATATACATCTCCGCAAGCCTCTCTGTAGACGTACCCACCTTGAATGACAAGAAGTGGGCCGATTTGGTCAACCTGTCAACGATGAGCCAAATTGCGTCTTTCCCTCCTGGTGTACGCGGTAATCCTGATACGAAGTCCATAGTGATATGCTTCCATTTCTACTCGGGAATGGACAGCGGCTGCAATAGTCCACCGGGCCTCTGCCTCTCCGCCTTGACCTGCTGACAGATCAAGCACCTATAGTCTAGACCTCCATGGGCCACCACTAAAAACGTGTCACGACCCGCACCCTAGAGTAAGGGCACGAGACATGGGTACGTCCAGCCTACGCCGCAGTGTCGGCGGTAGAACGCTGTCCTAGGTCACAACATCTAACAATATAAAGCTTAAACAATTTATACTCCACGAATGGGGGTGACATAATAAAAGTAGACTCAATCACAACTAAGGAAGAAGAAGCACGATATGATATAAAACTCAAGAAAAAATAGATGATAACATAGCAGATAGATAGATAAATAAAACTGCTAAAATGGAAGGAAATCCCAAGTACAAATAGAGAGTCTAAGTGTCTAAGATAAATACATAATCCCAGATCCCAAGTATCAATATGTACAGTCATCCATAGAGTAATGTAAATAAGCATCCTAGTCTAGAAGAGTGTCATCCACAGCTATAGGGTCCGGCTGCTGGTCCAAGTCACAGCTGTCATCTAAAGTAGTCCCATAATAGGTAGGGCAGCCAGTCTCGCCCTCATCCTCTGTAATATTTTAACAGGTCCAGTCAGGACAGGAGCGAGCACAATACATCTCAACAAGTCATAGCAGGAAAAGGAAATATAATCATGTTAGAGAATAAAATACAGGAAACTGAAGAATAACATAATGTAAGAGAGAGACTATAAGTAAATATCTATGATATATATAAAGAGAGACAGTGCTAGTGATTCAGAGTACTGCATAAACATGTGAATGGCTAAGGACTGATTCATGATTACACTACTTGGAATTGATTCATGATTACACTACTTAGATTTATTCACGTGTTCATTTATACTCCCCCATCCCCAATCAATACACAAAGATCCATTCAAGTTACGTTAAGATTCATGATTATACTACGTTGCCCATAAAGGGTGATTCATGAATTGATTCGTGAAGGCTCGGTGATCATGAGGGTACATGAGTCACTAGCTGATTCTCGAAGATTCATGATAATAGAAGCATAAGATACGTGATGTAAGTGAAACACACATGAGACAAAAGTATCTGATGCTCCCGAGAAGGATAACATCTCATGAAGGGATCCATATAGTACTAATCCGTGTTCGATCGTGTCAGCATCAAGTAAGATAGTCTAAAGCAGGAAATATAATCCTAAACATGATATGAAATGATCAGAGAATGTACTCGCCTGCTATCTGAATGTCCAAGGTGAATATACTGTCCAAGGAGTGGTGTCTGGCTCCTAATCAGAACAGCACAAGTCACAACAAGTCTAAAATGATAAAATGAAGCTCTACTATGCATTCTACAAGAGTCTAGGTCAAACTTGGTCAAAGTCAACTCTTGGTCAACCCTGGTCAACCAAGAAGTCAAACCTAGGTCTAGCAAGTCTAACTAGGCTTAACTAGTCTAACTTACACACCATAGGCTATAGGCTATATCATGCCTATTAGCCAATCATAATTCATGACAACCTGACATTACCTATATCTAATACATGACACATGTATATATATTACACAACCATAATATATATATATATATATATATATATATATATATATATATATATATATATATATATATATATATACATTTTATATGATACTAGTATATATTCTAATATAACCTATACACCCATTGTGTATATCTATACTAGATACCTATATATAATACACAACTTATATCATATATATATAGATACATATATTAAGTATACATTACATATATACCTACATTACATATATACATATATTACATAGGAATAGGATACATAGAGAGGGATAGAAAATAGAGAGTGAGTGAGTGAAACTGTGTGTGGGAAATTAACTGTGTGTGTGTGTGTCAAGGATGTGAGTGAGAGAGAGAGGGGGACTGTCCACAGCCTAAACTCAGGTTTCAACATGTAATCAATGTGACAGAAAAGGAAATCAACATTAACCCCCAACAATCTCAGGTTCAATAGGAGAAGAACAAATTACAGTTTTTAGTTTACTAATGAACATTTGCCATTTAACATTTGAAACAACAGTTGACAGGAATGTAAATGTGTGTATGCTTAGAACCTGTGTGTGGGATGAATGGGTGTTAGAGTTCTCAGATTTCTAAAATACCAATATCAATTGAAATGACAGCAACCCAACCAACTCATACCACATAATCTCTAATGTAATATGTATAAATGTGTGTCAGGAAAATAGGACAGTGAACTGTGTTCTCTGGAATCAAACAGTGAAGAGTTTGACAGGTAATTGAGTTCCAGATTTCATGAGAAGGAAAAAAGAAATCAATCACTTAACCTACACTAATTCAGGTTTGCATGAACTCAGTTCTTGAGTTCACAACATCAGGAATTTCAGAGTTCAATCTCAGGTTTTCATGTAAGAACAGTTCAGTCATTTAATCAAGCTTCAATTCAAAACAGGGAATCACCATTTAGGCTACATTCTCAGGAAAATGGCAACAAGGAAAAGTTTTCAGGAATTAGATTAATCTCAGGTTCCTAAACAGTTAACAGGTTTACTCTAAATCAGTGAATCTAATAACAGAAAAAGAACAGCTATCAACTAATCAATTACTCAGGTTTTCAAAGAGCTATAATTAGCATTCAAAACCCAAATGATACTCCCACATGAACCAACACATAATTCCTATATAACATGTATAAATAGGTGTAAGTTATCAAAGAAACTGGGATTGAATCATTTCGGTTTGAAGGAATACATATATCAGTGAACACAGTTCCTCACTGAAATTCGAACTCCCATCCATCCATTCAACAAAAAATGAATCCCCTACATCCTAAACAGGATATATGATGTGTAGTAATTAAAACCTAACATAATACATGCTATAAATTATTAAACGAAATTCAAAAAGGAATAAGAAACAGTGAAACATATCACTGATACATGACAGTATCAGAATAAATGGGGAATTCCCATTCGACTATGAAATATCATCTAATAATCCATAAAAAGGGTTGGTAAATAATATTTAGTGTGTGCAAGTGTCATACACTCAATTTCGTGTCCAGAATCCAGACACGGATGTGTCCAAACCAATGCACACGCTCACACGAGACTGCACGAGCTAAGTTGGCTTGTGCATGTGTCCGCACGCACCTGACCCGCCACCTAGTGACACGAGACTTGGGGAGTGTCGTGTCAGACACTGCCCTGAGCTCCACGTCGAATGACACGCGTCCACGTGTCCTAATCAAGTCGCACGACCCTGCGGGTAGCAGAACAGTGTGCCCAGGCGCGCACGACCGTGTCCGCGAGTCCAATGTGACTCGGACACGACTCAAAACCACCCCAGTCAATCACAATCGTGTAAGTGACATCAAAATAAGAATTTTCATTCAAACACAAATTGAAAACTCGAGGCATTTCGTCGAACACCTGCACATGCCACTGATACGTGTCCGATACGGACACGCACAGGACACGAAAATTAAAAAACCCTATACCTACAGAATTAGGACATCTAGGGCTAGATGTCTATGCAATGAAAACCTAGTTTTAATGGGTGGAATAGAATGTACCTATGGGTGTTCTTCAACACAAAAAGTCTCTTCCATAGAGTTCTTCAAAGTCACCCAAAATCCCCAAATTGATGCAAATCTGAAATTTGACTCCACCATCAGCAAGAAAACATTGATTAGATCATAATGGAAGAAACCCCAATCAAAAAGGAGTCCTATTGATTAAACTAGGAAGGAATTTAATGAAGGCTTACCTATTCCTTAAGAAAATGAAGAACTAATAAAGAAAGAGGCACAAATCCCTATAGAGACATTATATAGGCAAGAAGGGGTCTTGGCTGGTCATAATAGTTAGGGTTAGGGTTTTTAGGTTTCATCCTGTGGCTAGGAATGAATCAAGGCTAATGGGTGGCCTAGAACAAAGGGTTCTATCCTAGTTTCTTGTAAATCACTTAACCATAACTAAACTTGACTTAACCCCTTAACCAAACCATCTAATTCTCAAAGTGGCTCACTAAGTTAGTTATGACCCATCTAGGTTAGGGTCCAATCTTGGTTAGGCTAACCAAAATCACAAGGCAATAATTATATTAGTATTTAAATCACATCATTCAATTAAATTATTTAAAAAAAATTCCTAATAATATATTTTAAATTCAAATAATTCAAAAATGACAAAAATACCCTCAAACTAGAATTGTGGTAGTGACAGGTGGCACCTTCCGCCATCGAGGAGGGGTTAGCAGCCTCACCAGAGAGTTTCTCTCCACCACCTATCATTCAGGAGAGAGCTGCAGTCTCATCTGAGACTGAGAGTCTTCTCCCGCCTCCTCCTCTGCCTCTAGGAGTGGTACCCCATACTATATTCCTGGAAGGTTTGTTTCTCGATGGAGCTTAGATATCCGGACTTCTCCGGAATGTGTTGGAGGCACAGAGAGGTCAGGCTGAGATCCTGAGGGAGCAGGGCCACGGGATCTAACTACTGTGGGATTTTGTATATTCAGGAGGAGAGCCTAGTTCTAAGAGGACGAGGAGCAGTGTATACCCAGAGCCCCATGAGCACCCAAACTATCAGCCTAGACCAGCCTATCCAGTCCAGACTCCTGTCCAGCAGAGGCCAGTTGAGAAAGTGCCTACCTGTACCTTCTGTAGGAAGCTTGGACATATATAGGACCACTGTAGGAAGAGAAGAGGGGTGTGCCTATTTTGTGGTTTAGCTGCACACGTGCTGCGAGACTGTCCTGCTATACTTATCTCAGCCAAGGCCCCGCCTTCATGAGGGAGTTCCAGCCACCAAACCTAGTTGGAGGTGAGTCCTTGACCTATACCTTATCCTGTCTTTGATGATTGATGTACCCTACCATATTGTTGTATGTTTTTGATACCTTATGAATGCTTTTGATCTAGTATGACTAGAATGTCTAGATGAGACCTCAGACTGATACTACATACCCTAATCCTATATGTTATCTTTCCAATTGCATAATTTAGATAAGTTTTCTTAAGACCATGATTGATTGGAGGTTTGACATAGAAGGAGTACGATCGACCTAAATTTCGAGGACCAAATTCTTCTAAGGAGAGTAGACTTGTAACACCCACTTTTCTAAAATGAAGGTAATTTTGAAATTTTGTAAAATTGATTATTAAATAATAGGATTTAACTCATGATAATGATTTTTGGTGATTTTTAATTATTTTAAAACAATTTAAATTGGTGATTTGTGATTTTGGTGTTTTGCTAGTGTAATCCTAGAATTGTTAAGCCTCGAGACTAACCATGACCATGGGGACCTAACCATGTGATTAGAATGACTAATTACAACTTTTTAGCCTAAGAATATTTTGGTCATTTTGTGACTTTTGAATTATTAGGATTTTGATTAAGTAATAATGTGCTAAGTATTTTGTTAGAGATTAACTTAGAATTACCCTAACCTAGATATTATCCATGAGCCTAGATATTAGATTAGAAGCTTCCATCATGACAAGGTTAGGAATATCTAGATATTAGTTTAAAGGTAGATATTTGTTTAAGGCTAGATATTTACTTAGCCCCTTTATTAGGAAGGCTTGAATTATGTATGTAGAGGCCTCCAAACCTTATGAAACTTAAACCTAACCCTACAATTATATCTTACTTGCCATCAAGAGACCCCCACCCCTATATAAACACATGTTCACATCCCCTTGCCTCTTTCTTTAAACCTACAAACCCTAGTTTAGTGTTCTTCCCCAATTTTAGCCCCTTTCTTCAAATCAAGTCCAAATTGGACCAAATCAGTTGCAACACACTCCCCTAGTGTAGAGGAAGCCTCTAGAAGCTAGCTAGCAATGATTGGGAGCAATTTGACCATTGGAGCTTGGTGGAGATCTTGATCTAGGTTTGTTCATTGAGATTCCAACTCTCAATAGGTAATAGCTTCTAAACCTATTTAAATTCTATTTTCTCTCCATAGATGCATTCATTTAGGGTCCCCATATCCCTAGGCCAAGTTTGGTTAGAAATCAGATCCATTTGGTACATGTATTGGAGAACTATTCATAGTGTTCGATGAAATATCTCTTAGAACTTTTTGTTCTTGGTTTTCAAAACAAATTACATATTTGGAAAGCTTATTATGTACAGATT
>JANAVB010021797.1:14399552-14407052 GCA_029216955.1 Iris pallida
ACGAAGACTAATCTCGGTTAGGTCAATCTAGGTTAGGGCTAACACAGCACAAGGCAATTGATTAATTAATATTTAAATCACACCATTCTAAATAATTATTTTAAATTCCAAATAATACATATTAAATTCAAATAATTCATAAATGACAAAAATACCCCCAAACTAGAAATGTGGTAGTAACAAATCCACCCTCCTTAAAAAAATTTTGTCCTCAAAATTGAAAGGCAAAACTAACAATGAGAAGGATAGACAATCATACCTCATGGTCCAAAAAGATAAGGGTATCGCTCGCGCATCTCATCCTTCCGCTCCCAAGTAGACTCTCCGAAAGAATGATGCCTCCATGCGACGCGAACCAAGGTTATCACCTGGTTTCTCAGCATCTTCTCTCGGCGATCCAGAATCTCCACTGGCTGCTCTGGATAACTGAGATTAGGCCCTACCTCAATCTCTGAATGATCGAGTACATGGCTAGGGTCAGCCACGTACCATCTCAACTGTGATACATGGAATACGTTGTGGACACCCACTAGTATAGGTGGCAAGTCTAGACTGTATGCCACGTCACCGACTCTCCCGCTGATCACGAAAGGTTCGATGAAGCGCGGAATAAGCTTTCCACCTCCACCAAAACGTATAGTACCACGAGTCGAAGATATCCGCAGAAAAACCATGTCTTCGACCTAAACACAAACAAGGTCTCATGTTACTAAATAATCAAACATGATCAAACGAACAAAACAACAAACAACCTACTTCTAATCCTATCTCTAATCTGTACCTCAAACTCCAACGACCTCCGGCGGCTATCGGCCCAGTGCCGATGTCTGTCTTGTGCCACGCGAAGTCTGTCCCTGATGAGCTTTACCTTCTCGGCTGCATCAACAACCATCTCTGGTCCCAGTAAAGCTCGCTCACCAATATCATCCCAAGATAAGGGTGTACGACACCTACGCCCGTACAGAGCCTCGAAAGGTGATATCTCAATGCTAGCCTGAAAACTGTTATTATAAGCAAACTCCACCAAATATAGATGATCCTTCTAGGAACCTCCAAAATCCAAGACGTACGTCCGCAGCATATCCTCAAGCGTCTGAATAGTCCTCTCTGACTGTCCGTCTGTCTGGGGGTGATATACAGTACTAAACTTGAGCTGAGTGTCCAAACTAGTCTGTAGACTCCTCCAGAAATGGGAAGTAAAGCGGCTATCCTGATCCGAGACGATGCTGACCGGAACTCCGTGAATCCTGACAATCTGTCGTATGTACATCTCCGCAAGCCTCTCTGTAGACGTACCCACCTTAAATGGCAAGAAGTGCACCAATTTGGTCAACCTGTCAACGATGACCCAAATTGCGTCTTTCTTTCCTGGTGTACACAGCAACCCTGATACAAAATCCATAGTGATATGCTCCCACTTCTACTATGGAATGGGCAATGGCTACAATAATCCACCGGGTCTCTACCTCTCTATCTTGACCTGCTGACAGACCAAGCATCTAGCTACGAAACGAGCTACCTCCCGCTTCATCCCGTGCCACCAGACATGCTCTTTCAGATCTCGATACATCTTGTTGGCACCAGGATGTATAGAGTATTGGAATCTGTGAGCCTCCTTCATACACTGCTCCCTGAGCTCCCTACTAGGTACACATAATCTGGAACCGTACCTCAAGGCACCATCCTCTGCAAGGGAAAACTCTCAATCTACCAACCCTGCTCGAACCTGCTCTCGGAGACACCGCAGAGCAACGTCCTCAAACTGTGTCGACTTGATCCTCTCCACCAAGTTTGACTGAATCTGTAGGCCCTACATCTGCATCTGAACTCCGGGCACGATCACCTCAATCCCCAGGCTCTCCAAATCAGTAAGCAAGTGACGGTCCATAGTCAAACACATGGCTGTCGGATGCCTACTCAAGGCATCGGCAACCACGTTGGCCTTTCCTGGGTGATATTGAAGTGAGATGTCGTAGTCCTTCATCAGCTCTAGCCATCTGCGCTACCTCATGTTGAGATCTTTCTGTGTAAACACATACTTTAAGCTCTTATGATCTGTGAAGATCTCCACCCTCTCTCCATACAGGTAGTGCTTCCACAACTTCAGAGCAAAAATCACTGCTGCTAGCTCCAGGTCGTGGGTAGGGTAGTTCTTCTCATGGGGACGTAATTGCCTAGAAGCATAGGCAATCACCTTCACATGCTGTTGCAAGACACAACCCAGCCCCTTCTCTGAAGCGTTACTATAGATAGTGAACCCTCCTAAACCAGATGGCAATGTCAGAATCGGAGCTGTCGTAAGCCGCTTCTTCAACTCATCAAAAGCTGCCTGACACTCCTCTGACCAAACATACTCAGCATCCTTCTGGGTCAGCCGAGTCAACGGCTCTGTAACCCGAAAGAAATCCTGCACAAACCTCCTGTAGTATCCTGCTAGCCCCAAGAAGCTCCTAATCTCTGCCACTGAAGTCGGTGCTGCCCATGCCTCAACTGCTGTGATCTTCTTCGGGTCTACTGAGATCTATCTCCAGTCACCACATGACCCAAGAAGTCAACTCTGTCCAGGAAGAACTCACACTTCTAGAGCTTTCCATACAGCCTCTCTCTCCTGAGTGTCTCCAACACAACTCTTAAGTGCTCTGCGTGCTCCTCCTCTATCTTGGAATACACCAGGATATCATCAATGAATACCACCACAAACTTGTCCAAGTACTGGTGGAACACCTTGTTCATTAGGTTCATAAACACTGCTGGTGCATTGGTTAGCCCAAACGGCATAACCAAAAACTCAAACTGCCCGTACCGCATCGTGAAAGCGGTGTTCGAAATATCCTCCCCCTTCACCTTCACCTGGTGATAACCTGACCTCAAATCAATCTTGGAGAAAACTCGAGCTCCGCTCAACTGATCAAAGAGATCACCGATCCGCGGCAGTAGGTATCTGTTCTTGATCGTCAGGTTGTTAAGTGCCCTGTAGTCGACACACATCCGTACCGACCCATCCTTCTTGGGTATAAAAAGTACCGGTGTACCCCAAGGTGAAGAACTCGATCGGATGAAGCCCTTGTCCTGTAGCTCATCCACCTGCTTCTTAAGCTCCACCAACTCACTGTTGTTCATTCGATAGACATGTTGAGAAATCGGTTCTGTGCCAGGAACTAAGTCAATCGAGAACTCTACATCTCTATCCGGTGGAACCCCTGGCAACTCCTTCGGGAAGACGTCTATGAACAATGTGATCAAGGGATGTGGAGCCGCCTGCTCCTCAACTGAAACTTCGCAGAAAAGTCCCCCGTCCTGCTCTGCCTACCGTCGGGTATACTCAAACTCTGGCTCTCCTGGCGCCCCAAACAAAACTCTACCCCCTCGGCAATCAATGTTGGCATGGTGCCTGCTCAACTAGCCCATACCTAATACGATATCGTAGTTCGGTAGTGGCATGACGAGCAGGCTCACCTCCAACTCTTGATCTCCTAAAATAATACTCCTCCCTCTGCAAACATCACTCACGAGGATAACTCCACCCCCGATCGTGATCATGCAGGTCCTAGGCAATGATTCAGATACTTGGCCGTGTCTAATAGCGAAAGATACTGATACGAAACTGTGGGAAGCCCAGGAATCAAACAGTACAAAAGCTGGAATGGAGTCGAGAAGAACCGAACCTGCAATCAGCTCTCCTATGGCCTCTGCATCCTTGGCCGCCATGGAGAAGGCTCGCCCCTGCTGGCCTCCCCTGGCCTGCTGCTGGTGCTGTACGAACCGCTGCTGCTGAGTCGACAACGGTCCCTTATGCGGTCCCCCTGGAGCCTTGGCTACGGCTCCTTGAGCTGCCCTGTCCGCAAAAAGGGAACAGTCCCTCAACTGATGCTCTGACGAACCACACAAGAGGCACTTCCCCAGCCTCTTTCTGCACTCTGTCCATCCGTGCCCCGACTTCTTGCAGAAGGTACAACTCATAGTCTGCTGCCTCGGGGCTTGCTGCTGCTGCCTCGGCTGCTGATGCTATACTGGCTGATGCCTCGGCTGCTGAAACTGCTGCGGCTGGAATCTCTGCTGCTGGTGGTGCTGCTGGTGCTGCTGCTAGAAATACGGCCTCTTGGCCGGTCCTCCGCTACTGCTGCCTCCCTGGAAGTCTCGCCCCCTCTTGAGCCTGAGCTCAAGATTATCGTCTGCAGCTAACGCATCCACTAAGATCTCCTCGAAGGTAGCGCTACGGGCACTCTTGGTGTAGGACTTGACCTCCTTTATCAAGCCCTTCCGGAACCTTCGGACCTTCGTCGCCTCCGACAATCCCTCTACAAATCTGCCCAGGCGGCAGAACTGCCCTGCGTACTCTTCTACGGACTGACTGCACTGGATTAGGGCCTCGAACTGGGTCTCGAGGGCTCCCAGCGCTGCATCCGGGAAGAACTTCTCCTTGAACAGCTTCTTGAATGCTGCCCAAGTCTGTCCTGCAGTACCAACCCACGGATCAGTCTGGTACCAAGTGCGGGCCAGATCCTGTATCATGCTGGCCGCTGCCTCAATCTGATTCTTCACCGGAATCTCAGCCAATCTGAATATCTCCTCCATGTGCTCGATCTACTCGTCGGCATACAGGATCCCCTCTGTCCCTCAAAAGTCCCTAGGGTGCATCTTCTGAAAATCCTGGATACCCTTCTTCCGTGGCTGGTGCGGCTGTCGAACTGCCACTGGCTGAGCTACTACTCTCTCTACCGTAGTCACGGCCAGATCAATGCCTCGGCTGAACTCTGCTATCTGCCTCTGCTGCTGGGCCTGCTGGCCCTCCACAAACTTCCGAAAGAAGGCAAACAGTTGAACGGCGTCAACTGTCCCCGAAGGTGGCTTCTGCAGCAGAAGCACCTCCGGAACTACTGGGCTCGGCCTGTATCCTGCTGTTGGTGGAGGGGCTCCTCCGAATACAGCTGAAACGCCCACCCCAGTTGGCATGACTGGGGCTACGGTACCGGGAGCTGGCTGCTCCTGCGAAGGACGAGAGGTGGCAGACCCCTCTGTAGTGTCCCCCGGTCCGGGGCTATGAGATCTTGTCTCAACCACCCTGAGACACAGATCAAACAAGAAACAATTACTGAGAATGAGTCAAAAATAACAAAGGCGGACAGTTTATATTCAAAGGAAGACAAATAGCAGCAAATATAGATATACGGAATCTGATAAAGAGTTTTTCCTAGTGTGATTGAGTACCTTCAAAATATATCTTAATCCTACTGCAGGCTGCAGTGATACTCTAGTTCGAATACCACTACATTTCTAAACTAGACCTGCATGGGCCACCACTAAAACGTTTCACGACTCGTACCCTAGAGTAAGGGCACGAGACGTGGGTACATCCAGCCTACGCCGCAGTGTCGACGGTAAAATGATGTCCTAGGCCAATCATCTAATAATATAAAGGTACCTGTACAGTATATACACTCTGAATGGAGGTGACATAGCAATATACAGTCTCAATCACATCTAAAGCAGAATGATAAGATAGAAAGATAGATAGAATAATGCTGAAATGAAAAGATTCACATAAGTACAACCAGAGAGTCTAAGTGTCTAAATATCTCACAAAACCACAGAATCCCAAATATCATAATACAGTCATCCAGAAATAAACATAAGAAAATCCTAGTCTAGAGGAGTGTCGTCCACCGCTAAAGGATCCGGCTGCTGGTCCAAGTCACAGCTGTCATCTAGGGTAGTCCCATAATAGGTGGGACAGCCAGCCTCGTCCTCATCCTCTGTAATATTTCAACAGGTCCAGTCAGGACAGGAGCGAGCACAGTACATCTCACACAGTTTATATTATGACTGAAATAAAATACAGGCAATAGAGTAAAATACATAAAACGCTGAAGAGTATACATGAGTAAAAAGAAGACTGAAATGAAATATCTACTATAAGTAAAGAGCTACAGTGAACTAGTAATTTAGAGTACAAGCTAGGCATGTGAATGGCTTGATAATAAACATGAGAGGTTGTACATGGCTACACTACTTTAGAAATTGTCCACATGACTATTTATACTCCTCCGTACCCCAATCAATACACAAGGATCCGTTCAAGTTATGTTATTGCACATGAATTCACATGGGGCCCATAAATGGGTGCACATGAATATAAACATGGGGGCTCCGTGATCATGAGGGTACATGAATCACGAGAGTGCACATGAATGGTAAAAGCATAAGAATACATAATGAGAGTGAAATGCACATGACATGATTTATCTGATGCTTCGAGGGGGATAACATCGTATGAAACGATCCATATAGTACTAATCCGTGTTTCCATCGTGTCAGCATCAAGTAAGATAATCTAGAGCAAGAAAATACTCCTAGCAAGTATAAAACGGTCAGAGAATGTACTCGCCTGATATCCTAAGTGTCTGAAGAGAATATACTATCCGAAGAGTGGTGTCTGCCTCCTATTAGAACAGTACAAGTCACTACATGTCTAAAATAATGAAATAGACTACTACAATGTATCTACATGATATTTGGGATCAATCTAGGCTAAAGTCAACCTTTGGTCAATTCTAGTCAACCCTAGCAGTCAAACTAGGTCAACTCTAGTCCAGTTAGGTCAACCAAGGTCAAACAGGTTTAAACTAGGTCAAACTAGTCTAGGTTGGTCAAACCTAGGCTTAACAAGTCAATCGAGGTCAACTAACTAAATACCACACAAGTCTCACTAGCCTAGTGATACACAAGTGTATCACACCCCATGCCATAGGCTACTCTACCTAGGCCATGGGCCAAACACATATAGGCTAATGAATTCTCTAATTCATATAACACTATCATACTACACATTTATATAATACATTACACATAAGCTAGATAATATATATATATATATATGTGTGTGTGTGTGTGTGTGTGTGTGTGTGTGTGTGTGTGTGTGTGTGTGTGTGTGTGTGTGTGTGTGTACATGTAGTAGAGTATATATGTATGTGTCAATTTCATATGTGTGTGTGTATGTTAGAAGGAATGTTTGTATTGTCATGTGTGTGTGTGTGTGGATTGGTGTTTAGGCATAACAGTGATAGGAAAATATGTGTGTGTGTGTGTAACAGAGTTTAGTTTGTGTGTGTGAGAGTGTGAAAGGAAATGTGTGTGACATAACTTACAATGCATCTACATGCTTTTTGAGTTAAACTAGGATAACACCTAGGCAATTCATTAAGTCAATACCTGATAATAACCCTATAGGCTAACTAACCTATAATGACCATGCTACTAACACAACTGGTTTCAGTCCAAAAACCCAATTCTAACAGTCCTATTCAAAACCCATACCAACTGAACAACTGTTTAGTATAACAAAATCACACAAGGCAAATTATATACTCATATATGATACCACATAGTATCAAAATAAACAAAAGTATTAGACGAAAAAGGAACAAGAGGAAAAAGGAAAGCTGAAACAAGAAATGCAAACAAAAAGGAAAACTAGAAAAGAAAACATAACTCACCCTCGAA
>JANAVB010021797.1:14417052-14527052 GCA_029216955.1 Iris pallida
GCAACGTCCCAGCCGTGTCGCTAGGTCGTTACAAAGTTAGCGACGTAGCGTGACAAAAACTTTACGTCACAAACTTAGCGATGTAGTGCGACTTCTTAGCGACGTTTAGTTCTATTGACGTGATGACGTGGCATGTCTGCCACGTCAGCAAGGTGGCAACGTACAGCGACGTAATGCCGCTAATTAGCAACGTATAGCAACGTCTACTTTCCGTCGCTATCCGTCGCAGACTATTGAAAAAAATTAAAAAAATATAATGTGTATTTTTATTATGCTGTGTGTCTGTGTTTACAGTGTGTGTGAAGTGCAGTATTCGAACCATCGACAGTTTCGCTTACTATTCTATGTTTTATCCTGGATAGAAAGAGCAACAGTTCAGAGTGCACTTCTCAGAGCTTCCTCTTCACGTCCTTCACCTTCTCGAGATCCTGTACGACGTACCGAGAGAGTGAAGGATGTGAAAATGAAGCTCTCAGAAGTACACCCTGAACAGTTGCTCTTTCTGTCCAAGATAAAACATACAACAGTAATCGAAACTATCGATGGTTCTGAACACTATATTTCACATACACTGTAAACACAGACACACATCATCATAAAATACACATTATATTTTTTTAAAATTTGGGCAGCACCTCCTTTGTATATCAGATCATCGCTTATAACCCAGCGTAGGTATATTTGTCATCCCCGTCACAGATATCATCATAATTAAGTCTCCTATCATAACAGTCTACAACTAATAGATGAATAACAGTCTCCCATCATAACAGTCTACAACTAAATATCATACATGTACTCAATGAAAATACCAACAAATTAAATATCACAAACATACATGTCCAACAAATATACATGTCCAACAGAGTCAAAAAATAATGAAAATCAGTGTACAGAACGGTCAATGGGCCCATAGGGCCAATATATACAAAGATGATAAAAAAATATACTGGATCACTGAGGACCCCGGTCGCGCATCTGGGATAGAATGTACTCATACTGCTCCTGGGTTAGCTGCACCGTAGGGGCAGTAGGAGGCAGTACAATCTCTGGAGTCGACGACGTCGATGGACCGGGAGGACGTATCTGCTCTAGCTCTCGCAGTCGCTCACCATGCGCAGCCAGGGTACTCACCATCCTCTGAGTACTCTCCTCAATCGAAGCCGATACCTGAGTGAGTGAGGCAGACATGGTCCTCTGTCCACCAGTCCGACCTTGTTGTTTTCCGTTTATGATAACTTGTGAAGTACACGAGCTGAGCCTGACTTGATAGGACAAATGGTTCATAGGCTTGATATCGACGCTGAAAGTTTATATCAACAAGACCGTGCTTGTCTACTTTCCAACCTTGACCTTCAATCGGATCGAACCAATCACACCTGAATAACACAATCTTAGCAGGCTCTATTCCATAACTATATGTCAGCTCCACGATCTCCCGTAGCACGCCATAAAAATTGTTGCCCGCATCAACATCTTTGTAGTTCAAATATCTGATACACAAACAGCTGTTTTTGGTGGAGTCGAGATCCACAAAGTTGTCTCTGATCGGGCAAGTTGTTGACTTGAACCTAAACCCATTAACACAGTAGCTTGGCCATATTTTTGTAGCATAAATTGGTCCCTTAGCTAGCGTTCTAATAGACTCATTCTCAAGTCTTGCGTATGGACGATCGACCTAAATACCACGAAAGAAGAAATTAAGCTCATTCTCAATCAAGTGTATATACAGAAAGGTAATTACAGAGTTCTCAAGTCTTACATATGTACTCAACCATGATGGAAAATAATGCCTCATTTCTTGTTTTAGTTCTTCTTCTGTTATGTGTGGCCTACCTGACCTCACATCATCATTAAATATGCTAAAAACAATATCGTTCAATTAATATAATAGTATAATAATCAACACTATTAAAATAATGTAGACGTATTAATTACTTACCCTTCCAGTTTCTCTACTTCCTGCTCGTCGCAGTTGAGTAATACGTACACCTGAGCAGCCCTTAGCTCATCATCGTTCAGATATCTCTTCTTTATTTTACCCGATGGCTTTCCTGGAGCATTGAATACCTTCAGTATTGTATCATTACTTTCATGATCTCCGTCGTCGTTTCTGGAAGCCTCGTTCTATTAGTTGCAACATGAGGCTTGAAATACATCGAACAAAAGTTTATGATCTCCTCGAGAACATAGGCTTCACAAATAGAACCCTCGACCCGTGCCTTATTTTTTACCTTTCTTTTTAGGTGATTCAAATGTCGCTCGAACGGGTACATCCATCGATATTCGACGGGTCCACCAACACGTGCCTCATAGGATAGATGAATCGGCAAATGCTCCATAGAGTCGAAGAATCCAAGAGGAAACACCCTCTCTAGCTTGCACAGTGTTACCGCAATATCCTTCTCTTACTTTTCTAGACGATCAATGAGCAATTTCTTAGAACAAAGATCCCTGAAGAATATGCTAAGCTTCGTCAATGGATCACAAACTTCCTGCAGTAAGAATTCCTGAAATACAATCGAAATTAACCTCTCCATGAATACGTGACAGTCGTGGCTCTTCATACCCGTCAATTTATTTTCCTTCGGATCGACACATCTTCTCAGATTTGACACATATCTGTCTGGAAATTTTAGGCCCTGGATCCACCGACAAAGTCTCACTTTATCCTCCTTGTCCAGCGAGAAAATTGACTTCGACAGAAACTGTTTTCTATTCTGCTCTATCAAATGCAACGCAGGGCGTTTGCATATTTCTTCTAAGTCCAACCTGGCCTTGGGATTGTCTTTCGTTTTTCCCTTTACGTCCATCACAGTATTAATTATGTTATCAAATACATTTTTCTCAATATGCATGACATCAAGATTATGTCTGATCAGATTGGTACTCCAGTATGGCAGATCCCAGAATATGCTCCTCTTTGTCCAGTTATGATCTCTACCAAATCCATCGCACTTGTACCCAGTTGTAGGATCTTCGATAGTACTTGAAAAATCTCTAACCTCCCATATCGTGGCTCCGTACCACCTTGGCGGTGGATCACCCTTCTCTATAACGCCGGCACGGAATGTATTCCTGTTCCTTCTGAACGGATGATCTTTTGGCAGAAATTGCCAATGACAATCAAAGAAGCACGGTTTTCCTTTATGTTTCAAATGGAAAGCCTTACTACGGTCCATGCAATACGGACATAAGAGACGGCCATGAGTGCTCCATCCAGATAACATTCCATAGGCTTGAAAGTCGTTGATGGTCCACATAAGTGTTGCCTTTATCTGAAAATTCTGCTTCCTGGAAACATCGTACGTGTTCGTGCCTACTTTCCATAACTGATTCAACTCATCTATCAAAGGCTGTAAGTACACATCAATGTTCCTCTTGGGATTGTTCGGACCAGGAATTATAACGGTTAGAAACATGTACTGAGTCTTCATGCACATCCAAGGTGGTAGGTTATACGGAGTGACAATCACAGGCCAGCACGAATACTGGGATCATGAAAGACCAAAAGGAGTAAAACCGTCAGAAGATAGCCCCAACCTGACATTACGCGGATCTGAAGCAAAATCAGGATACACTCGATCAAAGTGCTTCCACGCTTCTCCATCGGATGGGTGATCCAACACTCCTTCAATCTGTTCTCGCATGTGCCAACTCATATTTTCGGCCATCTCTTTCACCATAAATAATCTTTGCAACCGCGGCGTAAAAGGCAAATAGTGTATTGAATCGGTCGGTCTTCTTGTACCGGTAGACCTTCCTGTACTAGTTGTCTTATAGCGTTCAGCACCACAAAATCTGCACACATCTGCGTCCTTGTCATCTTTGTAGTACAGCATGCACCCATTGCGACAAGAATCAATTTTCTCGTATCCTATCCAGAGCGATCTCACCATCCTCTTAGACCAATAGAAGTCTTTAGGCAACTTAGCACCCTCAGGCAATATTTTTATAAGCAACTCCATAAGATGGTTGTAGCAATCTTATGACATGTTAAAATTGGACTTGATGCTCAACAATCTTGTAACTACCTCCAACGGTGAATGATCCTCACAACCAGGATATAATAGAGTCCTTGCATTCTCCAGCAACTCCATGAACTGTGCAGCATCGGCGTTCGGTGCCACCTCAGGTGCATCATGATCATCCAGATCGAAACTAGGCCCCGTCGCGTCAAAAATTATGTTCACCAACCCATCGTCGTAAGCAGCGTTGTTGTGGACATCCACATAAGACTCATACTCCGATGCTAAAGACACAAGTTCTCCGTGTACGCTCCACTGATAGTAATTCGGCATGAAACCCTTCGAGTATAAATGATACATAACTTCCACTTCTGGATGATATTTCAAGTTACGACATCTCACACATGGACACTTAATTTTGGTACCGTCTATGTACTAAAGGAACGCCTTGGCAAACTGCAGGAACTGCTGTACACCCTCTATGAATTTATCTCGCACGCCGCACATGTCATCAGGATGACGGTTGTACATCCACGAACGATTACGTAAGTAGTAATTCATATCCATATCCAATTGAGGATAATTCTGTAAGATAGATACATGTACATTGCAGTCAGTGAATGAATGTTAAGACAGTTTAGATATGGGTATGCAACATAAACTGTTCATTCATTCCATATATTACAAACAAAGAATTTGAAGGAAGAAACAAAAACAACTGTGTTGGGACTAAAACATCTGTCTTGTATCAAAGTGTCGTATCCGATAGATCGATACTAATCCCATACGGTCGATACTTATCTGATATCGATTCTGATACTCATCCCATGTAGTGCCCCGCTCCACGAAGGCACTAGATAGACAGAAATATTAGATTACTGGATTTGTAACAGAAGACGATTGATCTGGGTGAGTGGACGAAGTCTCATTTTATGATTCGCTTGCGCATAATAAGAATCTGAGCTTTTAAATGAATGTATTGCTAATAACAAGACAGTAATCTTGAGTATGCTTACAAGAGAATCTGCACATTGTCTGCTAAGAAAGAGAACGGTTTCCTGCTTGAAAAGAAGATGGAATTGTTTATGAATTGCTCGATTGATGCATGATGGTTTCATTTGATATTGTATATGCATTGGGGTATCCACTTAGTGACGAGCTGAACCCTAGAGAGTCACAGCGGCTAGCGACGAGCTGAACCCATGCGAGTCACAGCGGTTAGCGACGAGCTGAACCTAAAAGAGTCACAGCGGCTAGCGACGAGCTGAACCCATACGAGTCACAGCGGTTACGGACGAGCTGAACCCGTTGGAGGCACAACGGCTAAGATAGAAATGATATATTGCTTTTCAAAGATGTTTTCAAAAGAATGTAAACTGACTCTATATGCATGGAATGAATCTAGGTAAAACTAGCAAGTTCACATCACAAGAATCGTTTTCTCACTAATTAAACAGTGATCGTTTCAGTCAAATGTAGCTCTTTGTTCATAATCACCAGTATGCTGATATACTGACCCACCATCAGTCTGCATGCAGGTGTACTATGCATCGAGAAGGATAGTCCAAAGCAATAGCCCGAGCCTTATCCTCAGGAGCCAGAAATCAGAAGAGATGCCAAGAGATGGACATCTGTTGCAAGAGTTGGTTTAGTATATAAAGGAATGTAATGTATGGGAACGGGATCATTGTAATCTGTAAAGTTTTGAGAGAATGTAACATTGTATCAGAGAGAATCGAGAGCTTGTAATCTGTTCAAATGAAATCAATAAAAAGAATTTGTTTCTTGTTACCATTGTGTTCAATGTTTGTATTCTGATATATGTCCGCTGCTGCTTCAATTATCAGCGATAGGTTTCGCTGCGTATTATCAATCTTGTCTATCTTGTCTTGCTTCAGGTCTTGGCCTTGTGCAAGCGCAACTTAGGCTTGCACGACATCACGCCTTAGCGAGGACGAATGGTCCCAAAGAGCCCGAAGCGAGGACAAAAGGACTCTGTGGGATCGGGACGTGACAGAATAGTATCAGAGCAACACGATCCTCTGGCTAATTTTGATTTAATTGAATTCATACATGTTCCTCCGATTGAGAATTCCTTGCCTGCTCGATATCATCAATGAGATGAACGTTCCATACAATGTCCGTAAATATTTTTATGATGCCAGCATATGTTTTATCGATTTGATTGATTGAGATTGAAATGGTTGATTGAACAAGAGTTTTGATATGATCTGAATTGTGATTTCATGGATTGATGATGGCAAAGAATGAGAACTATCGCTGCTATGGATATCGTAAGTTTCTTCTTAAGTTTCGAGGACGAAACTTCTTTCCGGTGGGTAATTATGTAGTGCCCCGCTCCGTGAAGGCACTAGATAGACAGAAAGATCGGATTACTGGCTTTGCAACAGAAGACGATTAATCTGGGTGAGTGGACGAAGTCTTATTTTATGATTCGCTTGTGCCTAATAAGAATCTGAGCTTTTGAATGAATGTATTGCTAAGAACAAGACAGTAATCTTGAGTATGCTTATAAGAGAATCTGCATATTGTCTGCTAAGAAAGAGAACAGTTTCCTGCTTGAAAAGAAGATGGAATTGTTTATGAATTGATCGATTGATGTATGATGGTTTTATTTGATATTGCATGTGCATTGGGGTATCCACTTAGTGACGAGCTGAACCCTAGAGAGTCACAGCGGCTAGCGACGAGCTGAACCCATACGAGTCACAGCGGTTAGCGATGTGCTGAACCCAAAAGAGTCACAGCGGCTAGCGATGAGCTGAACCCATGCGAGTCACAGCGGTTAGCGATAAGCTGAACCCGTGGGAGGCACAGCGACTAAGATGGAAATGATATATTGCTTTTCAAAGATGTTTTCAAAAGAATGTAAACTGACTCTATATGCATGGAATGAATCTAGGTAAAACTAGCAAGATCACATCACAAGAATCGTTTTCTCACTATTTGAACAGTGATCGTTTCAGAAAAATGTAGCTCTTTGTTCATAATCACCAGTATGCTGATATACTGACCCACCATCAGTCTGCATGCAGGTGCACTATGCATCGAGAAGGATAGTCTGAAGCGATAGCCCGAGCCTCATCCTCAGGAGACAAAAATCAGAAGAGATGCTAGGAGATGGACATCTGTTGCAAGAGTTGGTTTAGTATATAAAGAGATGTAATGTATGGGAACGGGATCATTGTAATCTGTAAAGTTTTGAGAGAATGTAACATTGTATCAGAGAGAATCGAGAGCTTGTAATCTGTTCAAATGAAAACAATAAAAAGAATTTGTTTCTTGTTACCATTGTGTTCAATGCTTGTATTCTGATATATGTCCGCTGCTGCTTCAATTATCTGCGATAGGTTCCGCTGCGTATTGTCAATCTTGTCTATCTTATCTTGCTTCAGGTCTTGGCCTTGTGCAAGCGCAACTTAGGCTTGCACGGCATCACGACTTAGCGAGGACGAACGGTCCCAAAGAGCCCGAAGCGAGGACGAAAGGACTCTGCGGGATCGGGGCGTGACATCCCAACTGTCCAATATCGACCCTTTGGGTCTACAAGAGTTACTTCACCCAGTTTGTCAAAAAAGATAAAACTTTTTAAATTAATATCCAATATCGACCCTTTGGCCTGTGCTTGAGCAGTATCCTAACTCAAACTATCTATTCTAACTAATAAATTAATATCCTACTTTAATATCTACTAACTCTCATATTCCTTCTAACATAAACTAATATCCTAATCTAAACTAACCCTTTAACTGAAACTAATATCTAAACAATGCTAATCATGAACTAACACCCTAACCTGGAAGTCCACACTGCTCAAGCACAGGCCAAAGGCCAAGTTATAAGGCAAAATGCATGCAACTGCCTGTAGCTACAAGGCAAAACCAAATGTTGACGGTATATATACCGTCAACATTTAAAAAGTTTACTTGCCTTGACAAAATGAGTGAAGTAACTCTTATAGACCGAAAGGATACTCTATACACTCTATGTAATACGATATAACAATCATACCTATACTTCTAGGATACTCTATACACTGTAGTAATGAATTGCTTTTACTAATGATGCTCTTAGGTAACATATTTAACAGATGAGATTTTCATGTTGCACTTATGCATTTGTAGCTATAAACTGCTTGAGAAACAACATATAGGTATGGGAACGGTATCAGACTATTCCTATGAGTATTGGTATCGACGATATTAGTAGTAGACTTACTAGCTAGGGTTTTGGTCAAACTCTAGTCCACAAGTTCAATTAGCCTATTGGGTTCATTTCTAGGTAATCCTATAGATATATCAGGGTATAGGCTAAGGTACACTAGGTCAAGCATATATGTATACCATATATATACAATAACATATATATATATATACACATATATCCTCTCATAAAAATACATATATCCTCTCAAAAAAAATACATATATATATATATATATATATATATATATATATATATATATATATCCTCTCAAATCCAAATATAGCAAGCCCCTATATATGTTTGTGTGCATACAAATGTGTTTGTGTCAAGAGGGGTCATATATCCTCTCAAATCCAAATATAGCAAACCCCACAACCTAAATAAAACCCAAAACATGTCAAGAGGGGTCGTATATGTTTGTGTACATACAAATGTGTCCAAGGGTCGTGTCAGTGTCTAAACAACTGCACAGATAGTGGGTGTGTGCGGGGTGGAAGAGGAGGAGGAGGAGGAGGAGGAGGAGGGAGAGGAGTTAATTAGGTTAGGGTTTACCTGAGCTCGAGGAGGAGGAGCTCGACGGGGGGTAGGGGTCGCCGGAGGGGGAGGGAGTCGCCGGAGGGGTAGGGGTCGCCGGAGGGGGAGGGAGTCGCCGGGGGGGGGAGAGAGTCGCCAGGGGGGAAGGGGAGCTCGAGTGAAAATTAGAATTTTCGAGTGAGGGAAAAAAATGAAACGCTGTACCCTAAGTAAAAATGTTAGCGACGTCAAGAGAGGCCGCCGCTAACCGTCGCAAAATTTTAATCGATGGCGACATATTTTAATAATATGTCGCTGAAGTCGCTATTCAGCGACGTAATTTAACTCCTGTCGCTGAACGTCGCAAGTCAGCGACGTTTTGCGATATTTATATAAAGGAGTCGCGATATTCCATAGTTAGCGACAGTATTTTATGCCGTCGCTAAATTACGTCGCTAATAAATCATATTTTAGTAGTGTCACCAAAGGCGCAGGAAGCATGGGTCCACCATAATTGGTTTGTTTAAACCTCCTCTTGCAGAGAAGATTAGGATTAAATCATGATTGATATCATATCAGATTGATTAAAATCTTAGATGAGTATCAATTAGACTCCATACCTAGGATGAAATCCCAAGATTTATTCGACTGTATCCAAACAAGCAAATCGGCATGCGCCACGTGTCACCTCCTTCGGTTATGTTTATAACCACCAGAGATCTCGTTTGAGGGGAATCTCGATGTCCGCCACGTGTCAGTGCCGTAGAAGCCCGTACCGTACAATGACAGCAGATTCTTTTATATCTCAGGAACCCTAATGTACATCACATATGTGCTCGGTTTTCCATAAATAGAAGGAGTTCTTCTTCCATAAAAAAGAAGAGAAAAAGAAAGGGGAAACATTGACAATCGACAATCTTCAAAGGAGCAACGATCTCCATCCACGAAGGGTCGATCATCCTCATCCACCTATCAACTAAAGAACCAACCAACCAACCATCTTTAAGGGATCTTCTCATCCAGACAGTCACTTGATCGGTGACCCCCGAGTCCCATCAAAGGCGCCAGAGAGCCATAGTAAGGTTGATTCATCGTCAGATCATCAACAGAGTAAAGGAGCCGTTGCAGTGCTCGATCTCCATCGTCACACTTTTCCAGAAACCTTTTCTTCTTGCACTTAGAATATCCTATTTAGGACTTCCTTCTTTGTACGCAGATATCTTATATGTTCAATAAACCAAAAAGTTCGTTCAACCTTTTGTTACGTCGAACAAAGTAACGACTGCTGTGGACTACCTTCTCCTCTAAGAAGAAGGCGGTGACGCAATCTGATGACAACTTGCTGGGAGCTTCTCAAGACATTCTGGTCGTACGCTTCGACTAGCAGGCTTTTGAAGATCTCCTCTCTGATGAAAAGTCGAAGACTTTGAAGCGGTTTGTACAACCGAAGAAGACTCGATGTGTCTGGAGGCCTAAGGCGACTGCAGCCAGCAGCACGATGGCAGGAACTGCATCTCAGGACCCCCTCAACGTCAAGGCCACAGAGAAGATCCCGGCTGCTATAGCCTTATCCCCTCGCCCGATTCCCGTTTCGAGAAAGCATGGTGAAGAAGATGGTGGTTCCATGGTTGATCTGACGAAGAAACGATACCAAAGGATGCGCATACCGGTCCAACGACGAGAGTATTGCCGGCAAGAAGATCTGTCTTTGACAGAATCGCTTTCCCTTCAGGTAAACCTTCGACGGACTCTGAATACTACTCACCCGTTGGGGGTAGTAGGAAGAGATCATATGTGGCCCGTACTTTGTACAACAAGCGCACGACACCAGCGGCAGACCAGAGGCCCGTGTTGACAGTAACATGCGCAGCTGACGAAAAGCTATGCAAGACTGGCTCTCACGCTCCGATGCCTCAACCAGTCGAATCTTCCTTCTACTGGGGTACCTTGCACGTAAGCCAAGCCAAGGGGTACGTCTCACGGAAAGGGAGCCACGCAAGCAGTATTCCCGCAGAAGCGATATGAGGCTTCCTCGCCAGACCTGCTTTGACCGTGCTTACATGCAGCTTCCCTGCATGTACAATAGGAGTGCTACGACAGAAGATCCAACCCTCTCCTAGGCAAAAAAAGAATCTGTGGCACAAGACGTGCCTAAATTAAGGTACTCTTGTACCCAGATTGCCATCAACTGCCATTGTCAGCAGATGGCTGTGCCATCTCCGATCAGGCGCTCCGTCTTCCAGAGACTCTACTGTATGTCGACTCCATGCTAGAGGCCTAACAGGGGTCGGTGAGCCATAGAGAAGACGAGCCCCGCATTGCCATATGCTACGCGGCACAAGGTTCTAGATCTTTTAAGAAGCTCTTCCAGAATCCTGCCATATCGGTTGCTAAATCGAAGAGGAGGTTAGCGAACAGTAAAGCTAAGGTACCCGATGTAGGTGTGTTCCAAGGCACTCGTTCCAAATCTATATTGGGTGCCTTGTCAAAAACTGTGCGTAGCCAGCCTCCTACCATGCACGACAACCCTGTGTACCAATCTAACGAGGCACAATATGACACAGATGTCTCCATCGGTACAGCCAGTCACCAGATCGAGGGTAGCAACCATACCGAGTCCGAAGAAGATAACAATCTTACGGTATATCCTCAGGACAGCGAGACTCAGGCGTTTGAGCCAGAAAGTGAAGGATCTACGGCTCCCTCGAGTCACCCTCACACTCGGTCTGTCTTTATGGCCAACGACAATGAGGAAGACAACAATGAAGCTCTCAGACGTATCGAAGTCCTCGAGACAAAGATAGATATACTGACGGACACTATGAAGACCCTGTCTTCGGTCATAATCGACCTCAAGAGTAGCATGGCCCCCGCTGCCTCTACACCTGTGCGTGATCCGCCAACCAATGACGAATCCAGCAGGTTGCCTACTACCAATCAGGTAGGACCATCCTCGTCTACTCTATCGGCTATAGGCTCCATAATGTCGGCCGAGATACAGCAGGCCATCAAGGAGCTGTATGCTCGTCATGATGCCAAGGACAAGCAAGTAACGCTCAGGAAGATGGGGATCCGACAGCCATACCCTGCCGAGTGGGACAATGTCGTCTTTCCTTCCAAATATAATCCATAGACGCTTACACCTTATGAATGGAGGGGTCTCTCCGATAATACTTGAGGTACTTTGCCTCAGTAACAGGGTACCTGCCAAAGGATGACGCCCTCCTATCCAACATATTCATAGGAGCCTTGCAGGGGGTAGCCTATGAGTGGTTATGCAATCTTTCGGACGACTGTATCTCATCATTTGAAGACCTAAAGACTCGTTTTGTGGACCGATTCTACGAAGGAGGCATGGATATGACCATGTCGACCCTCATGGAAATTGTCCAGAGGGAGAAAGAGCCTGTCCGCACATACATCGAGCGCTTCTACCAGGCAGCCCTTAGATTACCACCCGGCTTGCCCGAGCCCATGCTTATGGACTCCTGTCGAAAGAATATGCTGCCCGCTATAAAGTTGTGGCACAGTGCTCCCTAAACGGAATGGACGTCTTTTATTACAGAGGCGGATGCCGCACAAAGGAAAGTCCAGGATACGCAGCTCCTAGGGTTACACTTTCTTGTGCCTGAAGACAAGGGGAGACGCTCGTACAGCAACAACCCTAAAGACAGAAAAGGCAAGCAAGCCATGACCATCAACATCTCCAAAGGTTTAGCAGCTACGAACCCCAAGTCTGTGGAAGCACAGAGGTCGAGGGAGACTTACTCCTTAAATGACGAGGATACGCTGGAACTTTTTAAGATGCTTACGAAGAGTGGCAAACTGTCCATCCCGCCACCTAGGCATCCTGATGAAGTGGAAAAGGTGGACCATCCCAACTACTGCCATTATCACCAGTACGTCTATCACTCAATACAGGACTGCTATGTGTTGAAGGGGCAAATTTAGTGCCTCATTAATGCCAACATCATATCATTAGATTACGAGAAGAAGATTGTCACAGCCAACATGATTACTCTCCAGTTCGGGAGTTTTCCAACCACAGAGTTACAAGATGGCGTCATCCCTATTCCAAAGGTGACGATGGAAGTAGTCAACCTTCTGCCAGCATGGGACAACGCTCAAGGGCACATCCCGTTCTCCATGCCTCAAGATGGAGTCATGAGGGTCCATCTGGACCAGGCTCCTGACATGATGAACCAATAATCATCATGAATCTCTCGAAAAACATTTTGTGACCTGGCTTCTAAAATGTTATCCTAAGACGTGCCTACCATGTTCTCTTTACCTCTGAGTAGTCACCTCCTCCACAATAGCTGTAAGCTGTCATAATCTTTAGAAAATATTTTACGTCCATATTACCTCTGAAGTGTTATTCTACATCGTGTCTACTATGTCCATATTACCTCTGAGTAGTCATCCCGTTATGATAACCCCAAAGTTGTCATGACACACTAAAAAATAGTCACATCCATATTACCTCTGAACTGTTATTCTAGTAAAAAGATGCTTTCCATGTCCATATAACATCTGAGCAACGCACCCTTTCCCTGACAATTCCCTACAATTGTCATCTATAGAACCCTTCACGTCCATATTACCTCTGAGTCGTTCTATACCCCAGGAGAGTCTATCCTTACCATGTCCATATTACCTCTGAGTAATGAAAGTGCCTCTACAAAAACTCTCGTATTTGCCATGTCCACATTACCTCTGGATTGCTCCTCTATGCCTGGAAGACGCAACTACCATGTCCACATTACCTTTGAGTAGTCGTTCTTCTCGTATCAGTTCTATGATTATCCCGGCGGTCAGATTGCTTTTCTACGCTTGGAAGACGCGACTACCATGTCCATATTACCTCTGAGTAGTCGTTCTTCTCGCATCAGTTCTATGATTATCCCGGCGGTCTAGAAAATAGTTCACGTATATATTACCTCTGGATTATTGTTCTATACCCCGACAAAGATCAAGCCTACCACGTCTATATTACCTCTGGTCAGGCAAATCCATTATGAAGTTTCCCTCTTTATTCTGGAGACAAAGCAAAGGGAACAAGAAAGCTTCTACATATAAAACATATGGCTACAAAGACCTATTACAAACTCTTCGTAGTTACATACACAGAAGCAAAAAAGATGAAATTGTGGTACAAGCTCTCAATAACGCGGGCGAGGCGGTGACAGAGCTAATCACTTTCTAGTAAAGGAAGCCACCGCCCGAAGTTGCTACTGGCCCGAGCCGGGGATGAAGACCAGCACAGGACTCCCCTATCTCCCCAGCTGGACGGAGAGAGCAACCACAGCACCAGGCCTTGCTATTCCTCGATCAGAATGGCAAGCAATCCAAACCTAGGAAGTAGAGGTCTAAGACGCCATTGATAACCACGACATCTAGGATGCGGGACGTCTCGAGATCCAATGGTAGTTCTACTACAGCTTCTTTGGATAAAAAGATTTGCCACCGACGGTCGCCTCAAACAAACTCTAGGGTCGTCAGGAGCTGAACATCGGGCAAGCAAGGCCATTGTTGATGTAGCTTCCCTTTCCGGAAATTTTGAAATATTTTATTATTATTCATTTTATTTGAATGGAGATTTTAGATTTTGATAAATAATTATTTAGTTTATTATTACGGTAGATGATTTTAGCCATGGTTAGGAACTGGAGAACAAGCACTACAAGAATACCGATCATTTACGGCACGCGAAACGCGCCGTAAATGATCTTTTACGGCATACATTTTGGTGCCGTAAAAGCTCATGCCGTAAATGAGCCTATTATTTATGGCACATTCTGAATGCCGTAAATGTAAACATATTAACGCCGTAAATGTCTTTTTTACAGAATCTCGACGACCATTTACGGCATATTTTGTGTGCCGTAATTGCTCTTTCATGGCATACATGTGTGTGCCATAATAGATATTTTTTACTGAATTTCGACAACCATTTACGGCATATTTCGTGTGCCGTAATTGCTCTTTCACGGCATACATATGTGCGTCGTAATAGATATTCGCATTGGATCAAATACGGCGTATAGATGCACACCGTAATAGTTATTCGCACATGATCAAATATAGCATATATTTTGATGCCGTAAAAGACATTTTTGATATTTACCATTTATGACATATGTAGCATATTGTAAATAATATTTTATGAATTTTTTTATCTAATAATAATAATAATAATAATAATAATAATTATTATTATTATTATTATTATTATTATTATTATTATTATTATTATTATTTCCATACCAATCCGGCCAATTTATTTAAGCAAGGATATCAATGGTAAACAAAGTATATAATATAATAAACATAAGTTAAAAAAATAGTTGATCACTGGCATATAATTCCAATCAAACTACAAAAGTGAAACGTAATTCAAAAGAACCCAGACACGTGATATCATAAAAATAATCGGATTCAATAGCCAAAATACATTAATAGCAAACAAATGGCCATGCCAAAATATCATGCCATATTGTTTCATGAACTACAAAAGTATTTTAGTACTGAATTATAAGAACAATACAATATTTCAATACAAATTGAGCTTGTTTCATAATTTGTCCTACTTTGGGAAAAAAATGTAAATTATCTTCTATGACAAATTTTGGCTCAAATGGTTGCAGATGTGAAGCTTCAAACACAAAACCCAAATATTTTCATTGATTGATAACCTGCACAAACATAAAATGTGTTTTAGTTCATTATATCCAATTTTATGTATATATAAACACAACAATGAAACAATAAACATAAATAAATGAGAATTATGGGCACACATTAATGTATGCATAAACACAACCATTGCTCAGTCAATCGTCCCATTCAGTCCATATTGAAATTGGTAATATGCGCACAAATAAATAAAAATCAGTTGTTGATGGATAATTTTTCTGTCAAGGACTTAATAAATAAATTTAAGATGAGTCTCACTTCAGAACTAAACCAAATTTAACCCACTGTACTGCTGCACATGTGTGCAACCCACTGTACTGTAAGGAACATCTAATACAACTGCAATGCAAGTAGCAGGCTACCACTACTACAACGCCCTTTCAATTCTTTCCTGACTATACTGCAACTACATCCAACCTGCAGGACCCCTCATTTCAGAACTAAACTACGGGTCACCCTACAGATAAGAACTTAGTACAAAGCCACTGCTCCTGCATTACTGACTACGTAGCAGTCAGTCCTATTACATCTTGTATTAATCTAATATTACTGCACTCATCTAGATCTCTCCGCAATTTGACACTGCAGTTGCTATTTGCAAGTACTAAACAGGAAATCAGTCCCCAACTGGACTGCACACCAATCTTTGCACAAAATGCACACACAAGTGAACCCTTGAAAATCTTAAGGTAATTCAACAAAACTAAACCTCCAATAAAATAGGGAATATATAGAAAGGGAGAGTAAACTTCAAGAAAAAAGGGGGAAATACTGATAAGGAACCGCTCGAAGAAAAAGAACACAGAAGAAAACACTTCCTCTTTGTTGAAAGTTCTGCTACAGGTGTTTTATTCTTTTTGATATTACTAGACCACAGGAACAAATATTGAAGAATTAGAAATCTGTCAACACACCCTTTGATTGGACCACATTTAAACTTCCAATTGATTGAATCCCTTGTTTATTGTCTGAACTAATATTTCAAGGAAGAATATTTGTTCATGGGCATGATACCTGTGCTACAGGAACACCCAGTAATCTTGATCTAGATACGACCCAATAGCAATAAATAAGAGTTTGAAGTGAAATGGGACAACATAGAATGCAAAGTAATCCTAATCAAGCTCAAATTTACTCCCAAGAAGACTATAAACATACTCTCCATATATAAACTCTAATCTATATAATCTAAGCTTAACCATGGTTGAAGATATCCCATGTTTTTCCTATTTGGTTTCAAATTTTCAATTGCATTACGAAGTGACTATGAATGAAACTAGGCGAAAGTCTAAAATAATTACCAGTGAACAACTCCACTAATAGGCTAAGACAAGAATATGGTATCCAACTAAAAAATATCAGAAATAATATAAAAGATCGTCTTTGATGGAAAATAAAATGCATCACCCTTTTAAGCTTGTTTTTTACATTTGAAATCAGGGTTGTTTCACCAATGGTTTTGCCCAAAACTGATGGCATGGACCATAAGATTTAGACATAAACAACCACAATCCAAGCCCATCCACACCCCTTCCCCATGCCTACCCCCACCCCCACCCCCAAACACGGTGTATCTATCATTTGATCTAAGTTTCAGGTAAGTTTGGTTTTGGAATCCACATATGACAACAATAAGGGAAACAAGGTTCAGTAATCATTTTTCATTTTGGAGTTATTCAGCTTTTGTTTCGAGGTAGTTTTGAACTACTTGAGCTTGAAGGAGCTTAACCTTGTACTCTTCTCATACTTTTCTTCTTTAACAATAATTATCTTTTATGGACTTTTTACTTGCATATGGTTGACTATTCTCCAAAGTTATCATCTGTTAGTTGCATCCTGGGTGCAACTTTCTTGCAGTCGCTTGGTTTTGTTTATTATGTTCCTTCTTATATCCACCCTTTTTTATAGATGGATCTTTGCCTATTTTCTAACATAGGTTGGTATATATTCATACACATTTGTAACCTTATTACAGAAATGACTCACTTATAAAGACTGTTTCCATTTAAGTACCTCTAGCTTTTACCTAACGAGATATTTTGGTTTATTTTCTTCCCAAACTGATTTTCTGAGAAATTTGTTCCTGGAAATTCAGGCCTGCTGGTGCCGAATGGCTGCAATCTCAGAGGCGCTTCTTTGTGTTTTACAGACCGACACTTTGTCCATATATAATGCATCTGGTAAGAACTATAGCTCTTCAAGTTAGTATACATTAAGGAATTGACATGATAACGATCCGTGACATCGTTGTCAATCCCTTTTATTATATCACTATATCTTCTCTACTCAGTCTTTGAGTTCTATCAAGTAGCATTGTCTGTTCAAACAGCTTCTGGATTCATGTATGATTCTGTATTACTGTTACAAAATAATTCTCTCTATGAAATCTCTCACACGAATTAAACAATTTACATACTTATTTGTTGGTATTCCTGTGATTTGCATATTGTAATTTTAGTTTCACCTGCTGATGTGTGTACAGGTGAAGTGGTTTGCATCCCTCTTCCTTATGCCATTGCACATATCTGGCCCCTTCCTTTTGGTTTGCTCCTCCAAAAGTCACTGGAAGGGAACCGCCCAATCTCATCTTCGAGCTCACTGCTAAATGCAAGGGACTTATCACGTCCGAATAAGGAATATGGGAGCAGTTATGTATCTAATCAACATCATTCTATTGAGCCAAGTATCAAGGAAGATAGTGTTGTGATCTCATCACACTTGATTTTGACACATCCTCTGGAAGAACCCCAGGTACCACCAATATATATGTGTGTGTGTGTCTCGTGCTTTTTTATGTCTCGTTCTTTTTGTCAAACCTTTAGCTGTATTCTGGATTCCGTGATAAACATGTTATCTCAATAACAGTAATGGAGTCTGCTCCATAGTTATATAGACACTTTTTAATTCTAGATACTCTCCAGTTTACCTAAATCTTAGTTTCCTAGAAATTATCATAGTTTGTACTGGGTATGTACATAGAGGGAAGGACACAATTTACCATATCTAATCTGCAGTTATGTAAGTATTCTGGGTATGTACATAGATTCTTCTTTGATTGGATCAATGCGTAATATACTTCTGCATATTAATACATCATATGTTCCTAAAGAAGGAAAGTGAAGTTCAATTACCTTCAAGTACATGTAGTCCTCATCTGAGTTCTTGCTAATTTTCTCAGTATTTGGGAGGCCTTGCATCTCCTCTTCCTTTACATCACAAGCCATGTTATTGCTTTCCTGATTATTTTAGTGTGGTATTAGACAACATGAAAATTGCATATAAAAAATTAGAGGAGATAGACAGTTTTACTTTTACCTTGTTTCTTGTGTAACTATCCTTCCCAGTTTGGGATAATAGTCCTTCATTCAGAAGCGCCTCTCAATGAGAAAGATTGGGGTCTTTGGCAATTCCCATAACCATAAAATTGGTTCAAGTAAGTACTGAGTGCAAGTTTTTTCATTACCTTCAGTTAAAGCCTGCAAATCAACCCCAGTAGATGCAATCAAACCATATCAAGCAACACGGTAATGATGAGAATTGGAGAAACTCAAGAGAGATTATTACTACTATCACGGACATGTCTGAGAAATTCAAAAGAACGTCCGCAAGACCAATGGAGATGATGTGCCTAGAGTTAATACATTCTCTCACTCGCGTCATTTATTCTTCGTCATGTTCAACTTCTTGAGTGTCATCTAATATGGAAAAGAAGCATTAAATAGAAGCATAATATGGTAAGACAAGCAATAAACATACCCACAATAATTACTACTTGGAATAAAAATACAGGAAGATACTATGAAGATATCATCTTGCAAAGTTATAAATTAACTGTTAAAGAGATCACGGATAAAGAAGAGAGAATCTATGGAAGAGAAAAAGTAAATATTCTTCGACAAAAGAAGAATTTCAATTAACATGCATCTTTGGCAAGAAAAAGTATCTCTCCATAAAGAGCATGGGATCTTGTTACAGCTGGTAACAAGAAAACAAATAATGTAACAACATTCATACACAAAGACTAAGAGAATGTAAGTAATGCCATAATCAAGAAAAAGTATCTCTCCATAAAGAGGACAAAATATGTTGTATTTGGCAAAAAAATTGAAACCTTCATAAGAATTGCAAGCCTAACATGGAACATAGCAAAACTTGAATCTTGTCAAAATGGGGGGTACAACTGATACAATCTAACCAAGTCCATATTTAAGATCATCACACATGGAACTAAAGTAAATCATGAAGAATCATCTGCATCATCATGGTCGGGTCGTTCATGAAGAGCCACCTGAAATAAGTATGCAAACTGCAAAGACTAGATAAAAATGGTACATCTCAAAAAAAATTACATATTGTGAGGAAAAGGAAACTTAAATAAAACACAATCCTATACAAATGGCTTCTCATTTCTAAATGAAACGATTTCATTTTCCTATCCTTTCCCTCACTTCCCACCAAACCAAGCACATACTAACATGCATACACAAGGAAACCAAGCTGACTGACCTATATTCCACTTTTTTCTTCTTCGAGTTGGCCTTTTAGAAAGTGTAATAAGCAGTTTTCAGCCAACTCCTACCACGACAATATCGGCATCCAGAACGCTTCCATCCTTCAACTTTACTCCAGTAACCTGATTTAATTAAAAGTTAAAACAGGCATTATTCAGGAAATAATTCATCTTAAGGCACAAAAGAAGATGTTGTTTCAGGACATCCTTCAACTCTACATGGTTAAAAACATCCGAAGAACTTGTGTCACCATTGCATCAGAATCAAATCCCACAGCAATTGTCCCCTTGATTTTTTGACACCTTTATTCGCATAATATACCTCATAGAAAGAAGTAATAGACGAAACAATTATTAGGCGAAACTTATATTAGGCTTTCAAATGTGCTTCTAAGAAAACATGTATTAACATTGGAAATCCACTTTTCAAGGATGGTACGAAACCTTGTAGTATTATCTTTAATTTGGTTTCCTTTTCTGATAAGGTTGTAACATAATTGATAAATATAATGATTCGAAGCTTCACAAGCTACTAAAAATGAGTAACAACTTACTGCACCAAGGTTCAGGGTACACCATAGTTAAGTCAAAATTGTTAATTTCATTATTGCACCAAGTTCAAGGCCAATGTATCCGCCACCAACAATCAAAGCTTTGTCCTATTTCTTTGCATGTATGGCTGCTAAAAGCTTGTTGGCAACTTGGCATAAAATAATATAGTATTTGAATTCGTACCTTGGACTCTAAAACAATTAACTCTTGGATAAACAACAGTTGTGAATCCAATGATCCACAAAGATCGATGTTACACCAGAATTTTCTCTTTTTGATTGTAAGAAATGCTTAAAACCTAACATATTTCAGCAACTTTTATGAAAAAAATTGGAAACCAAAAAAATCTTACCATATTTTGGTCATAAAATTGCAAATCAAAGCATAACAATTAAATATAAACAATAGAATTTTTTTTATACCTGATCCACAATGAGGATTTGGGCGTCCGGTGGAGATCAACGGCTTTGGGGCCTCCGGTGGAGATCGACGTCTGAGGGTCTGGGGGGAGACTGCCTGGGGGCTCGTCGAAGGTGGCATGGGGGGTCTTCGAATGAGGTGGCGGGGCTCCGCCTGACGTGAGTCGGGCTGGGGGAGATGGTCTGGGGCTCGTCGAAGGAGGCGGTGGGCGCTCCGACTGTCGTGAGCCGGCCTGGGAGAGACGACCAGGGGGTTCATCAAAGGAGGCAGCGGGGGTTCCAATGTGGGATGCGGGGCTTAAAGAGGAGGAGGTGGGGGATACGGCCTGGGGGCTCCGATGTGGGGGGAAGGGATTTGGGAGGAAAAAAAAGAGAGGGAATATCTACTAAAATTTTTGGGGGGAAGGGTTTTGGGGATTTAGTTCAGTTTTGGGGGGATTTGGAGAAGAGGGTTTCTTTTTTAATGGCGTTAGACTCTCAGCCGCTGGATTGTACAAATTTTTTTAATCTTAACATCGTCCTGGGTAAAAAGCTGTCAATTACGGCGCGTAAACGCATGCCGTAAATAAAACAACATTCACGGCGTGCTGAGGAACGCCGTAATTGAGATCTCATTCACGGCGCACAAGAATGCATGCCGTAAATAACTTAACATTTAAGGCATGCAAAAACGAATGCCGTAATTAAGTTACCATTCACGGCGCAGGAAAATACCTGCCGTAAATACGTTTGCAATTACGGCGTGCAGGTAAAACACGCCGTAAAAAACACAAAAATCGACTCTTTTATGGCACGCAGAATTGCATGCTGTAAAAGAGTGTCATTTACGGCGCACAGGCAATGCGTGCCGTAAATTGTGCGCCGTAAATGATCATTTTTCTTGTAGTGAAGGTAACTAGAAATTGTGGCACGGATAGTGCAGTGGCGTGCTTTGACTAGTGTATTAGCCCTGGTAGGGAAGGCTGAGCCATAGTGATGTCATAACTAGAAAAACTAGGATAAGTTGTGACATGACCATTATAAATAGTTTAATTATGTATTATTAATATTATTTGACGTTTAGGAGACCTGGTTGTACCAAACCAGTCCAGACTGGACCCGTACCAAGCCAAGCCCATGTAGTGATGCAGTGTGATAAAAGACGTTCGTGTGGATATATTTTAAGGGGTATTTGTTTTAGTGACATAGCAGCAATTTTATAAAAGTTGGTTATACATATATTATATATATATCCTTAATATTTTAAATAATATTTGATTTTGAAGTATGTCAAATGATTTCCTTAAAAATATCTTAGTCGACTTTTGGGGATATTTGGGCTATATATATTTGAGTGTAAATATATTCGTAATGGGCAGACACAGTGTTTTGTGTGTGTGTGTAAAATATATATATATATATATATATATATATATATATATATATATATATATATATATATATATATATATATATATATATATACACACACACACACACACACACACACACACACACACACACACACACACATATATATATATATGTGTGTGTGTGTGTGTGTGTGTGTATGAATATATAAATATATATTAAATATATGTGTATGTTTATGTAAATATAAATATACATATATAAGTGGGTATATATAATATATATGTATAAGTGTGTGTGTGTGTATATATATATATATATATATATATATATATATGTATATATATATATATATATATATATATATGAAATAGAAATAGAAAAAGAAAAAGAAATATATAAGAAGCAAATATATATATATATATATATATATATATATATATATATATATATATATATATATATATATATATATATATATATATATATATATGAAATAGAATAAGAAATAGAAAAAGAAAAAGAAAAAGAAAAAGATAAAAAAGAAATGAAATAAGAAGCAGTAGCATCCCGGCCCAGCCTGACTAATCCCCCACAGCAGCTACAAATCACCCGACCCTTGAAACCAAAATAGAACCGCATGTGTTACTCGAAAACTCAAACCATAAAACCCTAGCTCTACCCATGCCCCAGGATTGCCCCGACCCTGCGCGCCACCATGCCGCCGCCGTGGCACGGCCGACCACCACCGCGCGGCCGAGGTCGCGCGGATGCAACAGCGCGTGGACAGAGGAACGACAATGGTGACCTCAACTTCATGGTCAAAACTCATCCTCGTTGCTCGATCATTTTCCGAGATATTTCTTCAGGTATGATCCCGATATATACGCCTTCGATCCCCATCAATTAGTTTGATTTTAGGTAAACTATATCGTCCAGAAAATCGAACCAAAGTTCGGTAAAAATCTGTCCCGAAATAGGACCAATAACAGTCCAATCATCTACGTTTGAAGATCGATTCTGATCGATCTAGTGCCAGAGTAAAAATTCTATTTAAACGCAGTTATAGACAACAGATAGGTCTCCACAACGATCTCGCAGAAGTTGATTTCATCGACTACGCGCCGAGAAATCGGATCCCAAAGTTTATGAAAAACATGTTTTAAAAACAATAAAATTCTTCGATACGACGTGCGTCCCGCCAATCCAGGCGACGTGTTCGCGAACCAAAAGCATCGAAAGGTGCGTATTGGCTTCGTGGACGTGTGGGCTTTGACGGGATTCAAATTGGTCGCGTGTGCGCAACGAACTTGATGCGTATCCGTCAAAATTCACCGTATCGGCCTCTGTGCAAATTTTCTAATTACTTTGTGCATGTTCGTCAGATCGAGACGAAACTTGCACCAACATGACCGTATCATTTTTCTGGTCTTGTATGCCAAGTTTGGTCCAATTCTGAGACAGTTTATTGGACCGCCGTTTTGCGGGCCCTACGGTCCGATTTAACGGGCAATTTTCTGCACGGCCCGCCGAAATCTAACTTTGGACATACGGTTGGGTTCGTATCGGAAAACTGGACCTGTTGATATATAGTTTGACGACTTTAGAGACCGTTGACTCGGGCACACTTTTTGGTACAAAGTGGGTCTAACGACGGACACCGTTTTGATCCGAAATTACCATTTTGCCCCTGTATCCAGAATTGGACTTAAGGACAGGCAATCCTAGCTAATTTGACTATTCTAGAAATGTTGGTAATGTTTATTTCAACATCTGAAAACTTTTTGCACGTGTTGACTCTAGTGACTCATCTGATGTAGTTGTATTATCGGTTTCACCAGCTAAGGACCTCAGCCAAGTGTACTTTCTAATTGCTTTCGATTCATAGTAGTCTTTTCATTTCATGTTTATACATATGTATTGCTGCTTGTTGACACGCTCGTCACACGGAGATTAGTATCATGGATTTATTATATATTCTTGACTGTCATTTTCTTGATTACCATGCTTGCGACCTGATTCCATGAGTACTAGCTGGACGGGGAAATATCTTAGTAGACGTGTGAACTATCCCTTACCTATCCCAATATGTCTAATCTTGACTGATAGTAGCTGCACACGACATGTACATGGTGCCGTATTTACCCCTTAGCCGTTCACACGTCGAAAAGGATATTTCAAATTACGTAGATAGTTGTATTTTATTTGATTCCTTGTTTTCTTCACCGCTTGCCATGATGTCAGTTACTTTCTAGTTTTCATCTCTCATATGTTATTTTCATGTCTTGTTAATTCTATAGTATTTTGCATTGCCGTCGGTTTGTGTACTTGTTCCATTCCTGACTGGAAACCAACATTTTTCAGGTTAGCTGTGGCTTCACTTAGCTTGGGAGATACGGGTGTACTTGCAGACAGAAACATGGAAATAGATAGCAGTTGTATCATTTTCATTAATTGTGAAAACTTTGTATTTTCTTTAAATATAAATCTTGTAACTATTGTAATAAATTTTAGAAATATGAATGAGCAATAAATATTATTTTGTGATTTTGAGCATCTTGGCCGTGACAGCTTTCTACCGCCGACTCTGCGGCGTAGGCTGGCTTGGACACGTCTCGTATCCGAAAATGTGGATGCAGGTCATGACAAGTTTTTGTGGTGACCCATGCAGGTCAGTTTTTGCAAATCATGCGAACTTGTGGTAGTACCTATATTAGTCGTACTACTGCAAGCCTGCGACTAGTGAATGCTCAATCACAACTAGGAGTAGGTCAATTTTAGGAGAATGGTTAAGACTAGGAGTCCCTAATTTAATTTGACTAATTGGGTAGTTAAGATTGTCTGACAGGCCATGCGATTTAGATACGGAATTATTAATTTAGATAGCTTGCCAGATCTCTATAGATACACTATTACTTTTGATATGACGATATGATCCAACGTGGCTATACTACTCACTTGGTTAGTTAGACTTTCCTTAGAATTAAGGCTCCAATCTCGATAAACTGTCTAATTTTTTTTTGCTCTGTTAGATATAATCTTATATCATAAGTTAGAATTGTCTATTTAAAATCCTATTTTGCTGTAAGGAATTAGTTTATAATTTCTGATTCTATTTTTCGTATGCGAATCTCGAATTAGATTTGATTCAAAGTTTTTCTTCAGCCATTTGAAATACATATGAAATAAATATTAGGATGTTCTTACTTCACTTGTCTTCAATTATTTCCTCCTCGATCAATCTTTTACTTTAAAGATTGAGACTTATAGGCAGGTGGTACATTTTCTACCATAGTCAACTGGTTTGAACCTCTTGTAGCTCATTAAAGTTCTTAGGAATATAGTTGGAATAATTTTAACGACTGCGATGGCTAGACAGTAGCGCACTATCACCAATTATTTGAGAATGGAGAATATGGGTTCACTGCAGCCAGCAGCACACTGGCGAGGCATAACCCATAGAATTAAAATCATTTCGAAGAATTGTAGTTTATGGAACATTGCTAAAACTATATCTTCATTGACCTCTTTAGGCCATGGTGTCAATGTAAGGTAGAGTATCTGATAGCCTATCATAATTGAATCACGAAACCAAGGGTTTGTCACAGCCAGAGTATACGGATGATGTCTAATTCTCGGTGAAATAATTTCAGACGTGATTACAAGTTTAGGATACTATAGAGAATAGAAAGATGCCCTGTGTGTCCCGTAGGATCCAAAGCCAAAACTAGTAAAAGTTCTGCAAGTTGAATAGCATGTCTCCCATCCTAGCATCCCGTGGTCCTTGTGATCTATTAACGAGGTAATTGACTGACACTAATAGGTTTACCTAGAACATAGAATTAAGAAGTCCATAACCCATTAGTCGACCAAGGCCTTAAAGATAAGGAGATAGTAGGATGACGGTATAAGCTAGAATACCAGGTAAGGTTTTGATTCTCTCAAAACTCGAATTACTTATTCCTCCTTTCAAAAATCTCGCATACTTGTATGTTGACTATCTTGACCAACACTGTTATTACAGCCAAGTTTTGCAAGCTTACTCTTTCATCGAGCTTGATCTAAGACATATGTTTATTGGGAACGCCTACTAACATATTGTCTAATCAGAATCGATGTACTACGGTCTGATCAACCTTAGTGCACTCGGTTCGCTCTCCCTCAAATTAACCTACGTGGATTGAGATGTAGATGTCTCTAGGATCTCATCTGTGACTGCTTTGACAATTCCTCTTGAATTATACATTCGCCTTTGAATCACGTAATTGTATTCAGTGCTCTCGAACTCTTTATTGTTTTTGTCTTTCACTGTTTGGAAAGATGAAAGCTCGTAATTGATAGATATATATAGAGTATCCCCCATGGCTATGATAGTTGTATACACAAGGATAGCTACCATCAGCCAGCCATGTGACTAGAACCTTGCCTTGAGTTAGTCGTTCTCCTCTCGACTCTCAAACTACTAATAGGACCTTGTTGCCATCTGAATTTGAGAATGATTATGATATTTTCCTTGATCAAATGCCAACCTAGGAGACTACCTATTCTCAAGAGACAAAATATTGTGAGCCTCTAATTATTTGTTGAAGCTTGATTTAACTAGAACCCTTGTGACAATAGTCTGGCAGGTTTGACACAAATAGAAATTCACGACTCAGTTGTTAGAAATCTCTTCATAGGATGTGCCTTAGAGTTAGTTACCCCGTCGATAACTCTTGTATACTATGGACGAGTAGATCATTTTATTTTATCGACCATGTGTCATGGTATACACTCGTTTTTCCTTTATTGAGGAACGGCACTTGACTTGACTTCTATCTACCGTATCCCGTTACACCATGCCTTATTCTTTATTAATAAGAGTCGAGGTGCAACATCTGGACTTTAGAATTCTTCTAACCACATTATTCCTAAAATTATGTCCTAGCTTCTAAGGTGAGTAGATTGTAAGCCTTCTAAAATTTTGGGATATACAAGGATTACCGATTGATTAGAATAATTTCCATTAGGATGATAATTAGTGCCCATGGACTTCCACTTTCCATTTAGATCATTTTGTGTCCCCGGTCGCGTCATTAATATTCGGAGCACAAAACCAACTGTTACCTTCCAACAAATTTTATATACAAGATCTAGACTAGTCCACCTTCATCTAGGTATATCATGTCCCACTCAAACCCGTCCCCTTGTACTCTATTTTTGTGGTATGACTTTCAGGACAGAAGGACTAGCTATAACCCTTACCATAATACCGGTATACTTCTCGACTTCCACTAGAGCTTCAACCTTGACTCAATTAATTCGACCCAATATATGATTGTGATCTACTCGAAGCCCACTACGCACATGCCACTAGTGTGCCACCCAATTGAGGTCTCATGTGCTACTTAAACACAAAAGTCACGAAAGGCACATTTTTGGGCTTGAGAGACCTAGCTAACAAACCTGACTGGCAACTAGCTCGACCACTTGGGTTGAAACCTGTTCTAGGTTACCCTAACCTAGTAGAAATAGTTTTATTATTGGGATCTTGTCCAGCCAATATAGATTGAAATCCGAGGTTCATCCATCCAACGATTGATGTCCAATCAGGAAACCCAGTAAAACCCATCCATACATACCACCATATTTTGACAATAAAATCGAACCAATTGAAATAGGTCCCTATACCTATTATGTAGTCTCCACCTCTTAGCATGTGAAGTCATTTATAACCCTTATTCCATCTACCTGGAAGTCGCAATACAATCTTGTATTGCATTCATATCCCTTGCTCGTGTGTTTAAATAACCAAGAAAAAGATTACAATCATGATTTCTCAAATTTCGTTCTATTATGGAACCTTCTTTAGATTAATTTCGGGAATAGAATTCCCGTGTTGCACGGATTGCAAGCCCCTCAAAGAAGCGAAGGGTTCTTCGGCTTAGCAAGTGACTGGACTAGAGTAGCCCAATCTAGCAAATAAGTCAATGGTTCATAAACTTTCTCTCTATCTGCATCATTGGAAACTTTCTACCGCTCTGAAGCGTCATATTTGCTCTCGATTATCCTCCCTTATCTTTCTGTCATTTTTATTTCAGAGCGACGAATGGTTATGCTTATTAGAATTTATCAATATTTCTTAGATACTTGTGTAAATTGCTGCTTGTTAAATTTTGGGTTGCTTAATAGATAGAAAAGGATTATAGATGCCATATACAGTAGATATCTATTGGTAGAAATTTTAGCAATTAGTTGGAAGACTATAAAGTTTTAGCGACAGGAGATTTGACGGAGTAGTGTGACCAAAGGTGGGTAGGAGTCCTCAATGTTTTTGGAGTTATAAAATCGCTAGAGAAGGTTATAAACTATTTTGAGAAATTAAAATTTAAGGAGATTAAGGGTAAAGAAAACATTCTCTTTGAATTGTAAGGAATAATTATGAATTAGAATTTCGAGGACAAAATTATTTTTAAGGTGGGTAGATTTGTAGCTTCCCTTCCCGAAAATTTTGAAATATTTTATTATTATTCATTTTATTTGAATGGAGATCTTAGATTTTGATAAATAATCATTTAGTTTATTATTACGGTAGATGATTTTTAGCCATGGTTAGGAACTGGAGTACAAGGTAACTAGAAATCGTGGCACGGATAGTACAGTGGCGTGCTTTGACTAGTATATTAGCCCTGGTAGGGAAGACCGAGCCGTAGTGATGTCCTAATTAGAAAAACCAGGCTAAGTTGTGACATGACCATTATAAATAGTTTAATTATGCATTATTAATATTATTTGACGTTTAGGAGATCCGGTTGTACCAAACCAGCCCGGACGGGACCCGTACCAAGCCAAGCCCATGTAGTGATGTAGTGTGATAAAAGACGTTCGTGTGGATATATTTTAAGGGGTATTTGTTTTAGTGACATAGTAGCAATTTTATAAAAGTTGGTTATACATATATTATATATATATCCTTAATAATTTAAATAATATTTGATTTTGAAGTATGTCAAATGATTTCCTTAAAAATATCTTAGTCGACTTTTGGGGATATTTGGGCTATATATATTTGAGTGTAAATATATTCGTAATGTGCAGACACAGTATTTTGTGTGTAAACCCAGAGTTTGTTAATACAAATTTTAGTATTTAGGATTTAATAAAAAATATTAGTTAATCATTGTTTATATTATTTTGTAAATATGGCTTATATATTTATATGTGTATGTATATATAAATAAATATTAAATATGTGTATGTGTAAGAATATATAAATAAATATTAAATATGTGTATGTGTATGAATATATAAATATATATTAAATATATGTGTATGTTTATGTAAATATAAATATACATATATAAGTGGGTATATATAATATACATGTATAAGTGTGTATATATAATATACATGTATAAGTGTGTATATTTATATAATATACATGCATAAGTGTGTATATAATATACATGTATAAGTGTGTATATATATATATATATATATATATATATATATATATATATATATATAATATATATATATATATGAAATAGAATAAGAAATAGAAAAAGAAAAAGAAAAAAAAAAGAAATGAAATAAGAAGCAGTAGCATCCCGGCCCAGCCCGACTAATCCCTCATAGCAGCTACAAATTACCCGACCCTTAAAACCAAAATAGAACCGCATGTGATGCTCGAAAACTCAAACCATAAAACCCTAGCTCTACCTACGCCCCAGGATCGCCTCGACCCTGCGCACCACCATGCCGCCGCCATGGCACGGTCGACCACAGCCACGTGCAGCCGAGGCTGCGCGGATGCAACAGCGTGTGGACAGAGGAACAGCAGTGACGACCTCAACTTCGTGGTCAAAACACATCCTCGTTGCTCGATCATTTTCTGAGATATTTCTTCAGGTATGATCCCAATATATACGCCTTCGATCCCCATCAATTAGTTTGATTTTAGGTACACTATATTGCCCAAAAAATCGAACCAATGTTCGGTAAAAATCTATCCTGAAACAGGACCAATAACAGTCCAATCATCCACGTTTGAAGATCGATTCCGATCGATCTAGTTCCAGAGTAGAAATTATACTTGAACACAGTTATAGACAACATATAGGGCTCCACAACCCATCTCGCAGAAGTCGATTTCATCGACTACGCGCCAAAAAATCGGATCCCAAAGTACATAAAAAATCTGTTTTAAAAACAATAAAATTCTTCGATACGACGTGCGTCCTGCCAATCCGGACGACGTGATCGTGAACCGAAAGCATCGAAAGGTGCGTATCGGCTTCATGGACGTGTGGACATTGACGGAATTCAAATTGGTCGCGTGTGCGCGACGAACTTGATGCGTATCCGTCAAAATTTACCGTATCGGCCTCTGTAGAAAATTTTCAATTACTTTGTGCACATTAGTTAGATCGAGACGAAACTTATGCCAACAGGACCGTATCATTTTTCTGGTTCTGTATGCCAAGTTTGGTCCAATTCTGAGATAGTTGATTAGACTGCCGTTTTGCGGGCCCCACGGTCCGATTCAACGGGCAATTTTGTGCACGGCCCGCCGAAATCTAACTTTGGACATACGGTTGGGTTCGTATCAAAAAATCAGACTTGTTGACATATAGTTTGACGACTTTAGAGACCGTTAACTCTGGCACGCTTTTCGGTGCAAAGCGGGTCCAACAGCGGACACCGTTTTGACCCAAAATTACCGTTTTCCCCCTGTGTCCAGAATTGGACTTAAGAACCGGCAATCCTAGCTAATTTGACTATTCTAAAAATATTGTTAATATTTATTGCATGTGTTGACTCTAGTGACTCATCTGATGTGGTTGTATTATCGGTTTCACCAGCTAAGGACCTCAGACAAGTGCACTTTCTGATTGCTTTCGATTCATATTAGTCTTTTCATTTCTTGTTTATACATATGTCTTACTGCTTGTTGACACGCTCGTCACACGGAGATTAGTATCATGGATTTGTTATATATTCTTGACTGTCATTTTTTTGATTACCATGCTTGCGACCTGATTCCATAAGTACTAGCTGGGCGGGGAAATATCTTCGTAGACGTGTGAACTACCCCTTACCCATCCCAATATGTCTAATCTTTACTGATAGCAGCTGCACATGAGACGTGCAGGGTGCCGTATTTACCCCTTAGCCGTTCACACGTCGAAAAGGATATTTCAAATCACGTAGATAGTTGTATTTTATTTGATTCCTTGCTTTCTTCACCACTTGCCATGATGTCAGTTACTTTCTAGTTTTTATCTCTCATATGTTATTTTCATGTCTTGTTAATTCTATTGTGTTTCGTATTGCCGTCGGTTTGTGTAATTGTTCTATTCCTGACTGGAAACCAACATTTTCAGGTTAGCTGTGGCTTCACTTAGCTTGGGAGATACGTGTGTACTTGCAGACATAAACCTAAAAATAGATAGTAGTTGTATCATTTTTATTAATTGTGAGAATTTTGTTTTTTCGTTAAATATAAATCTTGTAACTATTATAATAAATTTTAGAAATATGAATGAGCAATAAATATTATTTTATGATTTTGAGCATCTTGGTCGTGACAGCGTTCTGCAGCCGAATCTGCGGCGTAGGCTAGCTTGGACACGTCTTGTATCCGAAAAAGCGGGTGCGGATCATGACAGTTGAAGCAACTGAGTCTTCTCTTGAAGGAGGATAGTCGATTATGTAGGTTGTTCGCGTGGTCCAAGCACGAGCCAGACATCGGTCAGAAGGACGCTTACAAGTTAAGCTAAAGCTCTACTCCATGACAGATGGTAGTACTACGAGTGACCAAAAGAACATGACTCTGAACCTCCTCTGCTAAAGAGATTCACGATCCCTACAAAGATGCAAGAGGCTCCAATATCAAGAAGCCATAAGAAGCCCAAACTCTGAAATAATGACTCAAGACAATTAATGCTAAGAGCTAGGCGTGACACCAGCCATCATCCAGCTCGTACAGTCCTGACGCGTGTTTATGCTTCTGTTCAAAGTATCCCGAGCTTGACTCAAGTTTGGGACACTTTGAAGGAGGTCTTGTAGAAGCATAAAAAATCTCAGCTGAAGACATCCCTTCGCCACAGCGCAGAAGATGCAAAAGACTAAGGCAGAGTGCTAAAAAGATAAAAAATAGAAGATATGAAGAGAAGTCCCTTCATTGTCATGTCTACCAAAGTCTAGTACAGACACATTAGGACTATTAAGAGATTAATTCTGTTCTTCTACAAAGGATCTAGTACAGATTCGACAGAAGCCTAGAGGGATCTACAAGGGATGCAGTCTTCATCGAAGCACAACCTTCCTTCTTCTCGATACATACGATGGAGGATTGACCTCCACCGAACCATGTTCTGATATTCTTATGGGCACAGCCTCTCAGAAGCATATCAGTCACTTAGCACTTTGAAGAAGCCAGACCCTTCAAGCCAGAAGCGAAGCCACCTCCATGCGCCAACCTCAGAAACAAGATGGTGGTAGGGACCTCCTCCCCTTCTTTTATTCCAGAAGTTGGTGTCTTCACTCCAGAGGTGCAACTATCTGCCTGTGCCAATCTTAGGTGCGCAAGGGTGTCATACACTTCTCTTCACAGCCAACGCCTTCACTGTTCAGAGGTGCAGCTACTTACCCGCGTCCGCATGAGGCGCATGATGGTGATATGGTCACACCATCTCCATTTCTACGGCACAGTCATCTGCTCTAGATCAGAAGCTTAATTCACATCTCTACAAGAGACTTGGGAACTTCCATCGCAACCAATACAAGTCAACCTGTCGCTCGAAAAGCACAGTAATCTCGTCAACCTGAAGCACAAGCCTACTTGTTGCCTACATTACAGTGACTCTGGTAGCCAAAATATAGCTTCATAAGTTACTCTATACGTACAGAAGTCTCGTCATCATTCGAAGTCAAGTCCACCCGTCGCCTGAAAGCACATAGGTTCAGTCGTCTCCAGAAGCATGGTCTACTCGTCGCTCCAGAAGCACAACAACACTTAGTCCTTACCAGAGGCACATGTAGCATGGGTTCACCCCAATTGGTTTGTTTAAACCGCCTCTTACATAGAAGATTGAGATTAAATCATGATTGATATCATATCAGATTGATTGAAATCTTAGATGAGGATCAATTAGACTCCAAATCTAGATAAAATCCTAAAATTTACTTGGCTGTATCCGAACAAGCAAATCGGCACATGCCACGTGTCACCTCATTCGGTTATGTTTATAACCACAAGAGATCTCGTTTAAGGGGAATCTCGATGTCCGCCACGTGTCAGCGCCACAGAAGCCTGTACTATGTAATGATGGTAGATTCTTTTATATCTCAGGAACCCTAATGCACATCGCATATGTGCTCGGTTCTCTATAAATAGAAGGAGTTCTTCTTCCACGAAAAAAGAAGAGAAAAAGAAAGGGGGAACATTGACAATCGACAATCTTCAAGGAGCAGCGATCTCGATCCACGAAGGGTCGACCACCCTCATCCACCTATCAACCAAAGAACCAACCAACCAACCATCTTCAAGGGATCTTCTCATCCAGACAGCCTCTTGATCGATGACCATAGAGTCCCATAAAAGGCGCCAGAGGGCCATAGCAAGGCTGATTCGTCGTCAGATCGTCAACGGAGTAAAGGAGCCGCTGTAGTACTCGATCTCCATCGTCACACTTTCCTAGAAACCTCTTCTTCTTGTACTTAGAATATCCTGTTTAGGACTTCCTTCTTTGTACACAAATACCTTATATGTTCAATAAACTAAAAAAGTTCGTTCAACCTTTTGTTACGTCAAACAAGATCGATGCTCGGCCGACGTAAGAGGAGTACGGCCGTGCCGATGGTGGTGACTGCTCCCGTTTGACAATCAGACACGACACCTGATCTGGCCGACGAAGGAAAAGTTGGAGACGGTGACGAATGGGTCGATGGTTGTAAGTGGTTCAGGTGGTCGTGGCATTGGCCGAACGTGGGGGTCTAGCGGGCGTGTAGTGGTGATGACCACGGTGGTATAGCCAAACACGAGGGAGGTGGCAGCTGGTAGTGGTGGCCATGACTGACAGGGAGTGTCACTACCAGTTTTCAAAATAAGGGTACAATTATCATTTTCTAATATTATGATATTTGTGAATATTTATTTATTTATATATTGTATTTTTGGGGATTAGTTAGTCGGGTTTAAGATTAGCCTAGTTTTGACTTGTGTTAGTGGCCCGGTTAGCTTAGATACTAGTTGGAGCCCAAGGATTAGCTAGGCATAGCCCACAAACTTGACTCATTAGACTAGTGCAATTAGGCTAATCCCACATGACAAGTTTAGTTATTTGGAGTTTTGAACTTTGACATTTTTGACCCCAACTTCTTCCATGCACTTAATTAGCCAAAGGGGGGCCTAATAGGGGCTAGCTAGACATTTCACCATAGCCCAACCAACCCCTAAGTGGCCAGCCATAGAGGGAAGGAGTTCTTATCTCTTTCATTTACAAAGTAGCTTCCATCCCCAATTTTGTGTTCTATCCCAACTCGAGAGCAAATTCTATTGATTCATCTCTCAAATCTTCTCTTTTCTCTACCAAATTCTCTCATTCTTGCAAGAAAAAGGAGACTACAAGGAAGGTAGAGCCAAAAGCAAGGAGGGGTGTCTATTTGCTAGAAGTGTCCGTATTGAATTCGTGTCCATTGGGTTTTTTATTGGGAAACCACTCCCAATAGGTACATCTCCCTCAATTCTTGTCTTTCCATATCATATTTGTGGTTTTAGAACCATAGGAACCCACCCCCATATTTGGAACACCCTTAGGAATGATTTAGAGGCTATTCCTTATTTGGTATTTAGATTGAGTTTTGTGTCATCCATGGAAGAATTTCGAGTGTGACACACCATGTGTTTGTGAAAATGCTAAAATGGACCTATTGAAGCCTAATTTTAGAATTTATTATGTTAGAGGGTAGTTTAGACATGGTTAAGTTGTTCCATATGGTTTTTATATGTTTTCCTACATAGTTATATGCATGTTTTTGGCCTACAAGTCACATTTATAGGTATCTATATGATATATTGTATATATTGATGTAAGTGGACTGTTTTGAGCAATATTGATATGTATATGTATGTGTGGATGTGTCTTGATGTGTGTGAGAGAGATGGGGGATCATGGCCAACCTAATTGGTTTGGGGTTGGGGTGGTTGTAAGAGTGCGTGTCACGACCCGTACCCTGATGAGGGGAACGAGCACATGGTTACGTCCAGCCTACGCCACAGAATCGGTGGTAGAACGCTGTATATAAGGTTTGTAAATACTACGACTAACAGTATAAAGGTACCTGTACAGTATATACACTCCGAATGGAGGTGACATAGCAATACAGTCCCAATCACAAAATAAAACTAAGGTAGATAACATGGAAAGAAAATATGATAGATGAAAATAGGAAATAAGTTCAAGATCCACACAAGTCCAAAGCTATACACAACACCATAGAGTCACAGAATATAATATAAAATACTACAATCTGAAAGTACTAGCTGGCTCACAAACCAGGCAAACCTAACTAAGCTACACTACTCTGGGTGTGCAAAGTCTAGTGGCTCTACTATCAAGCCACGGTCCAGGTCTACTCCATCTAACCCGTCCCCATAATAGGTCGGGCAATCTGCCTCAGAATCATCTGTAATATATCAACGGTATCCTGTCAAAAAAATGAGCAAGTACAAACACTAACATCAGTTCCATATGAATTGACAAATTCTATAAGAGACAGTATAATAAAATACAAGACAAAATCAACAGGAAATATATATATATATCAAGATGTGAGTACTGAATAGGACGACAATATATATATATATATATATATATATATATATATAGGACAACTTGGGAACTATTCGGAAGCCGAGTTACAACCTTTAAACCAAACAAGGACCGGGGTTGTAACCCTTCTCCCGAACAGAACTTAGCCTCCTATGATAAATAAATATAAAATATGACTTGAATTATTAGTACGTTATGTGATCGGCTTGGGAAAATATGATCAGACTTTCCATCCGACCGGCTATAAACAAGTGTACAACTGAGCAGAATAAGGCCGGTCACCATGGAAAGTTATGAACAAGTGGGGTCAGGCTTTACCCATCGTGAGCGAGGGTATAGCAATGAACAAATAATAAGTACGAGTGTATAGAACAAGTGGGGATTTTGATCATACAACCACTAATAACTCCCCATTCCTGAATAGTATAATGGATCTGGACATGACACGTCATGACACGGGACTCAAGGGCAGGGGGCCAGCCCACTCCCAAGTCCATGTCTATACAAGTACAAGTAACAAATCGTGTCATGTACCAATATACGAAGTAATCCGGGAACAACATCTCATGACAGGATCCGACATATACTAGTCCGTGAACTATCGTGTCTGGAAATCAAGTAAGACACTACAACTGAATCGGATATAGCAGATATCAAGACAATAAAAACTATAAATGAATATACTCGCCTGGTATCCTGAGTATCTAAAGAGAATCTACTGTCCGAGGAGTGGTGTCTGTCTCCTATAGAACAGTACAAGTCACTACAAGTCTAAAATAGTATAACGGACAGCTACAATGCTTCTACATTATGTTTGGGGTCAATCTAGGCTAAAGTCAACCCTCGGTCAACTCTAGTCAAACTACACTAGTCAAACTAGGTCAACTAGGTCAATCCTAACCCAAACAAGTCTCACTAAGCCTAACCAGTCAATTCTAGCATACACACACACACTATCTAGGCTATACATGCCAACAACACTCCTACACTGGCATTCAAGCCATACACACAGGCTATGAGCCGTAGGCTATAGGCCATAGGCTAATCACACATTACACACATTATGCATTCCCACATAATTCACATATCAACAATATCTAATTTAATATAATAACACACATTTATACATATATAGGTTACATGACAATATTACATATAGATATGTGCATAGAGTGATATGGAGAGGGACATGTGTGTGATGCATATGGAATTTAGTGTGTGTGTGTCATGTGTTACCATGTGTTAACAGTGTAGTGTAATATGACAATGTGGCATGGTGTGTTTGTGTGTGTAAAATCTCAAACAGTGTATCATGTGAGGGTGTGTGTGTAGAGAGTTTAAGGTGGCAGTGAGTGTATGTGGGTGAAGTGAAACATAGAGTGATATATCTGAAAATAGTGCATTGGCAGTTCAAATCAATGAGGTGATCAACATGACAGTGCTAACAGTGTATAGGTGTCCTAGTGAACTTAATCAAAAACTAGTATGTGAACTAAGGGGATTCAAGTAGTGACAAATGGGTTTTCAGGATTGAGATTCAACAAGACAGTACATACCTTATCCCAATTTTGAAATCCATTTCTCTATTTGAATCCCAATTTCTAACACAACATAAATCAACATTTTAACAAAACTAACATGTGTAATGAATTAACACATTATGAATGGATTAAACAGGGCTATGGCATCAAAACAGTTTTAAGAAAAGAAATCGATGACAGTTCATAGATTAACAGCGAACTCAGAGACCCAATCACCCATCAATTCGAAAAACCCCTTCACATTGATAACCCCAATTAAAATAAACTAACATTAACAACCTAACAGTGAACTAACATAAAGTAAATGAATTAAACATGGCAAATTAACAGGAAAAATCAGTTTAGAAAGGAAATTAATATCAGAAATTCAAACAAAAAAGCAGGTATCAGTCGAACATAGGAAACATGAAATTCGAACCACCAAAACATGTTAATTCACAATTTAAATGGTTGGTAAACTATGTGACATGTGTCCACGTGTCAACCCAAGCCTTCGTGTCCAACCAAGCGGACACAGGCGTGTCCAAACGTACAAACACTACACACGCGCACAGGACAGTGCGCTGTGTCGTGCACGCGTGCACGCTTGTCCCGTGCGCGACACATGCCACGTGGTGACACGTGGCCTTGCGTACACATGCGCCAGGGGTAGGGCTACCCCTAGGACAGCCTGTACTGTGTCCACGAAACGTGTTGTGTCCGATCTGACGGCGTATCAGCGGCGTTCCTGCGTGCGCAACGGCAGGCCGCGCGGCCAGTACGGGGAGGATTTCTCCTCGCACAAGCAACCAAATGCTCCCAAATTTTAGGAGGATGGTGACAGACAATGCCCCATCACCCTCACCAAAATTGGTGTTTCCATGTGTCCTGTGTCGGGAGTTATTGACTCCGTGATGAAGGACACAGTGTACATGCGTGCACAGCATATCCAACTCGAAAATTCGACACAATAGGACACTAAAATACCAAACACCCTTCACAAAAATTAACATACACACCTAGTTCTAGGATTCTATTCAAATAGATTTGCAAAAATAGCAAATCGAATTGGTTCGGGCATTTCGCCGAACACCTAGGCTACACTAGTGATACGTGTCCGATACGGACACGAAACCTAATACAAATGACACAAAATTTCTACAGTAGCTAGAGGACACCTATACCTAAGCTATCATGCACTAAAATTAGGAATAAAACACAATTTGAGGATTTTACCTATGAGTGTCAAATCTCCAAGAAAGCCCCAAATGAAAGGATTCCAAATAGCAACTTCCAAGCTCCAAATGACATTAAAACTGAGATGATCCTCCAAAAATAGTAAACAACCAGAAATTAGATCCTAATGCAAAATATTAGGGTTAAAAAGGAATTAAAATGAATTTATTGGGATTTTTAGAAGGGGAGAAAATACCTTTTCTTCAAATTCTAGGTCAAGCTCTAAAAGAGGCAAGAACACTTCAACATGACATTAAATAGGTAGGGGGAGGGGGGGGGGTTCTCCTACGGCTGGCCATGGGTGTCTTAATTAGGGTTAGGGTTTCCTAAATTGGCCCATGGGCTTAAGTCATGATCATTTAAGTCATGAAGTCATAAGCCTTTTCCTAAAACCATAAGTCATGACTTAATTACACTAAACTTAATCCTCTTATTCTAAAACTAATCTCTAATGACTAAAATGGGTTAACTCAAGTTAGACTAGGGTTAGGTTCTATGCTAGTCTACTAGTCTCAACAAGTCAAAGTCAAACTAGAATTCACCAATTCAATAAATTAATTAAAAATTCAAAATTCACCCAAAATAACAAAAATACCCTCAAGCTAGAAATGTGGTAGTGACAAATCTACCCCCCTTAAAATAATTTTGTTCTCGAAATTAAAAGGCAAAACTAAACTGATGAGAAGGATGTAGGACCGTTGAGCACCTCTAGAGGGGGGTGAATAGAGTGTGTGTGCGTGTGCAGCAAAAAATAATCACCAATTAAAAATATTAAACAATTATATATTATGGCATATAAAATACGGTAAATAAAATGCGGCAAAGTAAGAGTCAAGAAATCAAACTCAGTGAACACCACGATATATACTGGTTTCCCTCTGAGAGGACTAGTCCAGTCGTGAGTACTCTTGCTCGCTGTTAATCCACTATGGCACAAGCTTTAACTGAGCGCTTGCAACTCTTACAACACCGTGCTTGGCGACAAGTGCACGACCGACTTCAGAACATCGTGCTTAGTGACGAGCACACGACCGACTCCACAAGGCAATTGGAAAACTGGAACGTTTTCTAAATACAACCTTCGATACAACTCTTCAACACCAAACTCTAGATTGAACAAAAACTTTACTGGCTTGGCTAAGAGTCGTAAAGGCTTAGATATGAAAGTAAAAAGCTCAGAACACTTTAGATAGTGAAGAGAAGAGATGAAATTGGATTGTTGAAATGAATGGTAATCTCAACTCTATTTATAGTATTTTTGGGGAACCGAACTCGGGCAGAGTTCGGGCAGAGTTCGGATGCTAGGATTTCGCATACGAACGTTGGATGCAGATTTGGCAGGAACTAAAATTCAAATAACCTAGACCGAACTCGGGCCGAACTCGGACCGAACTCGGTCAGAGTTCTGTCAGAGTTCTGCTGGTTCAGAACAGTAAGGAATAAACCAAATTTGCATAGGTTTTGGGCCTTTTGGAATTGTGGATTTTTAGGATACGTAGGTAGGCTTATTTTTGTTTGTGGACTGAGAAAAACCTAAGCTAGTACCGATCCGATCAATCTCACATTTTTCCTATACTCAATAAAAGGAAAAATACAAAATAAATATAAAAACCAATAGCCCGTTTGATGACATCTTTTTCCTGACAGAATAAATATGAAAACCAATACACGAGGCCCTGGATAGGTCGTTGGGCGGTTCAGAAAAATCTTCTTGTGTAACGCCATCTTTGGCCCATCAATAATTCTCCATTGCATGTGTCCTACTTTGTCAAGGCTTGATCATGCTTACTGCATGTCTACAAATATATGTTAGACGAAACAAAACAATATGATGCAGTATGATACAAGCATAGCAATATGATATAGACCATTTGGGACAATGTTAAGTGTAAGTAGCAACATGATAGTGATTACATGAATATTAGTGACATCACTAGTTAAACTTAATTGATTAGCCATATTCAAAAATATGATGTAATCATTGGGCTAACAAAGGATAGATAATCATACCTCACGGTGCAAACAGATATGGGTAACGCTCGCGCATCTCATCCTCCCGCTCCCAGGTAGACTCTCCTGGAGAATGATGCCTCCATGCGACGCGAACCAAGGGTATCACCTAGTTTCTCAGCACCTTCTCTCGGTAATCCAGAATCTCCATAGGCTGCTCTGGATAACTGAGAGTAGGTCCCACCTCAATCTCCGAGTGATCAAGCACATGGCTAGGGTCAGCCACATACCGTCTCAACTGCGATACTTGGAATACGTTGTGGATACCCACTAGTACAGGTGGCAAGTCTAGCCTGTAAGCCACATCACCGACCCTTCCGCTGATCACGAAAGGTCCGATAAAGCGCGGGCTAAGCTTTCTACCTCCACCAAAACGTATGGTACCACGAGTCGGTGATATCCGCAGAAAAACTATGTCTCCAACCTAATCACAAACAAGGTCTCTAATTACTAAATAATCAAAATGATCAAACAACACAACATCAACCTGCTTCTAATCCTATCTCCAGTCAACTAAGTCAAACATAGTCAATGGTTAACTACTGGTCAACAACTAGTCAATTTGGACTATTGGGTCAATGGCTAATCTAGGGTTTAGACTAAAATAGACTATAGTGCCCAAAAATAATATCAAGACCAACTAAACCTAAGTTCAAAACATACACATGTATACTCTACATTAAACTAGACTCATAACTTCTAACCCTTAACCAAAACACATACTCTAAAATACCTCATATATCCCCATATATCTTATACTCTAATACCCATATATCCCTAGTGTAACCCAAACTCATATACAAAATCGAAACCCTAGACCTGTCCAAAATCATGCAGTTCGATAATCGTATACGGCTGTCCAAAATCATGATACTCAGAAGCTCCATCATGCTAGTGAGCAAGGCTACGATAATCACAGAGTCCTCGACTAAGGTACATACCTCTAGAATTATGGTATTTAAAATTTTTGCATTGCCGCATGCTTGGTAGCAAAAACCTTAAATTCCCACACCTGAGAAATACAACCATAATCCGACTATATGTCCTCACTATGCCTGCTAGCATGACCCTAGAGGATTCTAAAATCTCATAATCGAGGCAACCTAGCCCATACGACTTATCTCAGAAGAATATCACATCACAAGAACAAAATTTTATCAAACGATCAAGGAACAGAGGGAATCGAATTTCAAGACAGTTTATAAGGAGGCAAATACGGAAATGAGATCGAAAGATTGGAACCTGCAATCTGCTCTGCTACTGCCTGAGTGGGCTCAACTGTCATGGCGAAAGCTCGTCCCTGCTGGCCTCCTCTAGCCTGCTGTACTCTATCCTGGCCTACCTGTCTGGCTGCACGGGCAGCATAATTCTTCATCTGGTGATCTGCAGCTCCACAAAATAAACAAACTTCCAGCCTCATCCTATAAACCTCCCGGGTGTGTCCTATCTTCTTATAGAAGGCACACTGGATGGCCTGCCTCTGGCCCTGTCTCCGGTGCTGCTGGGCACGTGCTGGTGCCTGCTGAAACTGTAACTGAGGTTGCTGCTGAAACTGTCTCTGCTGGAAATAAGGGCGCTTTGCCTGTCCCGTACTGGAACTCGCTCCAAGAACGTCACTGTCCCTCTTTGTCTTGAGGCCGAAGTCTTCCTCAGCTATCTGTGCCTCTATCAGTATCTGTTCGAAGGTCGCATCGCATCGTCCCGAGGTACGAGTGTGAATCGCATTAATAAGACCCCTCCGGAACTTGCGGGCCTTATACCCCTCATCCTGGATCAGACCTGGTACAAACCTACGCAGGCGACAGAACTCCGCTGCATACTCGTCTACCGACGAGTTCCCCTGCACCAACCTGACGAACTATCCCTCCAAAGCTGTCAAAGCCACATCGGGGTAGAACTTCTCCTTAAAGAGCCTCCTGAAGCTCTCCCAAGTCAAACCCCTCACCGACGTACGAGGATCCGTACGAAACCAAGTCAGCGCTATATCAAAAAGCTGGCTCGCTACAGACGTCACCCAAAGCCCTTTCGGGACCTCTGCTAACTCCAGGCTCCGCTGGACATCCTTCAAACAGTCATCCGTGTACAGGATACCCTCGGTACCCTTAAACTCCTTCGGGTTCATCTTTTTGAAATCTAGGTGTGTGCCAGGCCTCCCCTGACCCTGCTGCTGAACTGGGCACCCTGAACTATACCTGGTGCAACCCTCTCTACTGCTGCCATCGCCAGCTGATGGGAGTTCTCCATGCTCTGTCGTAACACCTCTGCCTGTGCTCTCTTGGTCTACAACATCTGCTATAGAAGGGCCGTCATTTATCGAGTATCAGTCGGTAGCAGAGGCGGCGGTAGAAGAGTATCTGGAATGACTATGGATGGTCCCGCTGCTGGAGGTGGAAGACATCCTGGAATCATCGCTGCTATTTCCACCTGAGGGGCAGGAACTGATGTGGCAGCTCCCTCAACTGCAGCTCCCGCAGCCAGAGGTGGAAGACCTCCTGGAACTGCTCTAGGCCCTGCTGCCTGAGAACGAGTCATTATCATCCTAAAGATGAATTGAACCCAAGAGATCAATATGGCACAAGATAAGATATTATCAAGGGAGGACAATTGAATTCAAATGTAAGAAGAGTTGTCATGGTAATCAAAAGATCAAAATTTTTTCTAATATGTGATTGAGTAACTCCTATCATATCCTAGATCCTATGTCCTAGTCGCAGGCTCGTAATTAGTACTCTAAGTCGAGCACCAATACGAGATCGCACTAATTACGACTCTGACCTACATGTGCCACCACAAAAATATGTCACGACCCGTACCCTTATGAGGGGCACGAGCACGTGGTTACGTCCAGCCTACGCCGCAGAATCGGTGGTAGAACGCTGTATATAAGGTTTATAAATACTAAGACTAATAGTATAAAGGTACCTGTACAGTATATACACTCCGAATGGAGGTGACATAGCAATACAGTCTCAATCACAAAATAAAACTAAGGTAGATAACATGGAAAAGAAATATGATAGATAAAAATAGGAAATAAATTCAAGATCCACACAAGCCCAAAGCTATACACAACACCACAGAGTCACAGAATATAATATAAAATACTACAATCTGAAAGTACTAGCTGGCTCGCAGACCAGGCAAACCTAACTAAGCTACACTACTCTGGGTGTACAAAGTCTAGTGGTTCTACTATCAAGCCACGATCCAGGTCTACTCCATCTAACCCGTCCCTATAATAGGTCGGGCAATCTATCTCATAATTATCTGTAATATATCAACGGTATCCTGTCAGAAAAATAAAAAAAGTACAAACACTAACAACAGTTCCATATGAATTGACAAATTCTATAAGAGACAATATAATGAAATACAAGACGAAATCAACAGGAAATATATATATCAAGATGTGAGTACTGAATAGGACGACACTATATTATATATATATATATATATATATATATATATATATATATATATATATATATATAGGATGACTTGGGAACTATTCGGAAGCCGAGTTACAACCCTTAAACCAAACAAGGACAGGGGTTGTAACCCTTCTCCCGAACAGAACTTAGCCTCCTATGATAAATAAATATAAAATGTGACTTGAATTATTAGTACGTTATGTGATCGGCTTGGAAGAACATGATCAGGCTTTCCATCCGATCGGTTATGAACAAGTGTACAACTTAGCAGAATAAGGCCGGTCACCATGGAAAGTTATGAACAAGTGGGGTCAGGCTTTACCCGTCGTGAGCGAGGGTATAGCTATAAACAAATAATAAGTATGAGTGTATAGAACAAGTGGAAATTTTGATCACACAACCACTAATAACTCCCCATCCCCGAATAGTATAATGGATCTGGACATGACACGTCATGACACGGGACTCAAGGGCAGGGGTCCAGCCCACTCCCAAGTCTATGTCTATACAAGTACAAGTAACAAAATAAGCCATATACCAATATACCAAGTAATCCGAGAAAACATCTCATGACGGGATCCGACATATACTAGTCCGTGAACTATCGTGTCTAAAAATCAAGTAAGACACTACAACTGAATCAGATATAGCAGATTTCAAGACAATGAAAACTATCAGTAAATGTACTCGCCTGGTATCCTGAGTATCTGAAGAGAATCTACTGTCCGAGGAGTGGTGTCTGTCTTCTATAGAACAGTACAAGTCACTACAAGTCTAAAATAGTATAACAGACTGTTACAATACATCTACATGATGTTTGGGGTCAATCTAGGCTAAAGTCAACCCTCGGTCAACTCTAGTCAAACTACACTAGTCAAACTAGGTCAACTAGGTCAAGCCTAACCCAAACAAGTCTCACTAAGCCTAACCAGTCTATTCTAGCATACACACACACACACACTATCTAGGCTATACAAGCCAACAACACTCCTATACTGGCATTCAAGCCATACACACAGGCTATGAGCCATAGGCTATAGGCCATAGGCTAATCACACATTACACACATTATGTATTCCCACATAATTCATATATCAATAATATCTAATTTAATATAATAACACACATTTATACATATATAGGTTACATGACAATATTACATATAGATATGTGCATAGAGTGATATGGAGAGGGACATGTGTGTGATGCATATAGAATTTTGTGTGTGTATGTGTTATGTGTTACCATGTGCTAACAGTGTAGTGTAATGTGACAATGTGGCATGGTGTGTGTAAAATCTGAAATAGTGTATCATGTGAGGGTGTGTGTGTGTAGAGAGTTTAAGGTGGCAGTGAGTATATGTGGGTGAAGTGAAATATAGAGTGATATATCTGAAAACAGTGCATTGGCAGTTCAAATCAGTGAGGTGATCAACATGACAGTGCTAACAGTATATAGGTGTCCTAGTGAACTGAATCAAAAACTAGTGTGTGAACTAAGGGGATTCAAGTAGTGACAAATGTGTTTTCAGGATTGAGATTCAACATGACAGTACATACCTTATCCCAATTTCGAAATCCATTTCCCTATTTGAATCCCAATTTCTAACACAACATAAATCAACATTTTAACAAAACTAATATGGTAATGAATTAACACATTGTGAATGGACTAAACAGGGCTATGACATCAAAATAGTTTTAGAAAAAGAAATCGATGACAGTTCATAGATTAACAGCTAACTCAGAGACCTAATCACCCATCAATTCGAAAAAACCCCTTCACATTGATAACCCCACTTAATATAAACTGACATTAACAACCTAACAGTGAACTAACATAAAGTAGATGAATTAACATAAAGTAGATGAATTAAACATGGCAAATTAACAGGAAAAATCAGTTTAGAAAGGAAATTAATATCAGAAGAAATTCAAACTAAAAAGCATGTATCAGTCGAACATAGGAAACATGAAATTCGAACCACCAAAACATGTTAATTCACAATTTAAATGGTTGGTAAACAATGTGACATGTGTACACGTGTCAACCCAAGCCTTCCTGTCTAACCAAGTGGACACAGGCGTGTCCAAATAGACAAACACTACACACGCGCATAGGACAGTGCGCTGCGTCGTGCATGCGTGCATGCGTGTCCCGCACGCGACACAGGCCACGTGGCAACACGTGGCCTTACGTACACATGTACCAGGGGTAGGGCTACCCCTAGGATAGCCTGTACTGTGTCCACGACACGTGTCGTGTCCGATCTGACCGCGTATCAGCGGCGTTCCCGCGGGCGCAACGGCAGGCACCGCGGCCAGTACGGGAGGATTTCTCCTCGCACACGCAACCAAATGTTCCCAAATTTTGGGAGGATGGTGACAGACAATGCCCCATCACCCTCACCAAAATTGGCGTGTCCACGTTTCCTGTCTCGGGAGTTATTGACCCCGTGATGCAGGACACAGTGTACGTGCGTGCACAGCGTGTCCAACTCGAAACTCCGACACAATAGGACACTAAAATACCAAACACCCTTCACAAAAATTAACATACACAACTAGATCTATGATTCTATGCAAATAGATTTTCAAAAACAACAAATCGAATTGGTTCGGGCACTTCGTCGAACACCTAGGCTACACTAGTGATACGTGTCCGATACGGACACGAAACCTAATGCAAATAACACAAAATTTCTATAGTAGCTAGGGGACACCTATACCTAAGCTATCATGCACTAAAATCAGGAGTAAAACATAATTTAAGGATTTTACCTATGAGTGTCAAATCTCCAAGAAAGCCCCAAATGGAAGGATTCCAAATAGCAACTCCCAAGCTCCAAATTACACTAAAACTGAGATGACCCTCCAAAAATAGTAAACAACCAGAAATTAGATCCTAATGCAAAAGACTAGGGTTAAAAAGGAATTAAAATGAATTTATTGGGATTTTTAGAAGGGAAGAAAATACCTTTTCTTCAAATTCTAGGTCAAGCTCTAAAAGAGGCAAGAACACCTCAACATGACATTAAATATGGGGGGGGGTTCTCCTATGGCTGGCCATGGGTGTCTTAATTAGGGTTAGGGTTTCCTAAGTTGGCCAATGGGCTTAAGTCATGATCATTTAAGTCATGAAGACATAAGCCTTTTCCTAAAACCATAAGTCATGACTTAATTACACTAAACTTAATCCTCTCATTCTAAAACTAATCTTTAATGACTAAAATGGGTTAACTCAAGTTAGATAGGGTTACCATAACTAGGGTTAGATTCTAGGCTAGTCTACTAGTCTCAACAAGTCAAAGTCAAACTAGAATTCACCAATTCAATAAATTAATTAAAAATTCAAAATTAACCCAAAATGACAAAAATACCCTCAAGCTAGAAATGTGGTAGTGACAGTGCGTGAGTGTGTTTGTGGTTGAATATGATTGTGAGTGTGAGTTTGTGGTTGTGTTAGAGTGGTTGTAGGTAGTGAGTGTTTGTGAGGTTTGTTGGTGCTAGAATATGTGTGTTTATATGTGTTCTAGAGTGGTTTGAAGGGGGTTTAAGTTGAGGGTTTATAAAGTGATAGAGGGGGGTTCATAGAGAGAGGGAATTAGTGGAGAAGGGGGAGGCAGAGCAACAGTAGCTGCTGCCCTTTGCTGTACTATGCAGCAGCCATCGATGGGGGCAGCAGCAGCAGTTTCATACTGCACTGTAACAGCAGCAAAATGCTGCATTAAGACTACATTAACAGCAGCCAAGGAAGGCTGCACTAGGCAGCCCTTCCCCCTTCCTATTTGTGCTTTATATGTGTGTGTGTGTGTGTGTTTGTGAGTAATGTTAGTGTTAGTTAGTTAGTTAGAATGTATAGTTAGTATCCTACTACTAGTTAGTATCCTATAATAGTTTAGTGTCTTGAGTAGGATATCACTAGTTGAGTATCTTGGTGTCATATGTTTGTATGTTATAGCTAGTGTCCTATATATATCTGTTATAATATCTTAAGATAGGATACTAGATAGTTGGTATCCTAGAGGGATAGTATCTTGGAGGGTAAATAAGAAGTCTAAGGTATTGACAAGGTAATGGGGTTTACCTATAGGTAAGGGTAAGATATTAGTAAGGTATTGGTAGGATACTAAGATAAATGGTTAGAGACTAGTCTAAGGTTTATTTAGGATCTATTTAGCCTAGGTTAGTGGGTTATCTACTAACCTAAGGTAGTATGTTACTAGGGTAAGGATATTACCCAGTATCCAAGGTATTAGGATAACTTGGTAGGTAATTGTTAGAATTGGGGTATCTTGGTAGGTAATGGTTAGAAGTAGGCTACTTGGTCTAGTTTGACCAAGGTTGACTATTTTGACAGAAAGTCAACGTAGAGTTAACATCCAACCTAGAATTGACTAGGAGTTGACTAGGGTTGACTAGTTGACCAAAAGTCAACTGTAGGTCAACCTTAGACCTAGATTGACCTAGTTTGACTTAATTTGACTTAGTTCGACCCAGTTTGACTTAGTTTGACTTAGTTCGACCCAGTTTGATTTAGTATGACTTACTTTCACTTCTAAAACTTTATATTGATACAACATTCCATGTTTAGGTCCTCGAGGTACCGTATCAGGCTTTGTTGATATTTTCCACTGGATCTTAGGCGAGTACATTCTCTGATAATTTTTCTTATTTAGGATAACTGCTATGTTTCATATACTTAATGTAAATATACTTGTTCTTGACACATTGGTCACACGGATGGTATTTATGGATCCCGACATGAGATGTTATTCCTTATTACCATGGTGTATCTTATGCAAGCCCCTTGTAGTTCTTGTGTAATATATGGATGCCGATTATCGAGGAGACTTGCTACCTTTTCGTTGAATCTTTGTCGTAATGTGTCTTGTTTGGATCTACTCTACCAGTCGTGAGTGTGGAGTATTAGTGTAGATGTGTGGTCATTACCCCTATTGTGCAAGTATTGATTATGAGTGTTAATCATACCCCCCATGTATGATTAACCAGGCCATAAACAATGTGCAAGTTCCCAAGCTGGCCACATATCGAAGCTAGTGTTCACTCACATAGATAGTATGATTCTTAACTCTTGTACATGACATGATCAGTTTTTCTTACCATTGCTCTAGCTGTAGTTTACATCCTTTACCTTGTCATACTACTTTCATGTACAGTCTATTACTCTTGTATATTTTCTCTATTTTTTGTCTCATAGCACTTGTCATATATTGAGAACTGTTGTTGGAGGATTGTGCTTGTTCCATCCTGACTGGATATGTTGATAAAATTTTACAAATGATGACGAGGAGGACTGCACCACCTACTATGGTCCTTATGACGTAGTGGGCATAGACTTGGAGACCATAGTCCAGCAGGGATTAGCTCCAGCTGATGAGACTCTAGCTGTTTCTCGGTTAGATTAGGTTTTGGACTGGACTCTATCTCCAGCTTACTACTCTCTGCATGTTATATTATTTCAGACTTGTATAACTATATTTGTGACTCTCTCTGGTTGCACTTGATATTGCACTTTGAGTTTATCTCTATCTTTATTCGTGCCATATATTCTTACTGCTAGATTGTGATTGAGTTTATATGTATTCCAATATATCCTTCGTTCGGAGATGACAGGTTATTATACATTATTCGATAGAAGACCTATAACGTTCTACACCGTTTTTGCGGCATAGGCTGGACGCTGTTACGCACTCGTGCCCTTACACCGAGTGCGTGTCGTGACACATTTTTAGTGGTGGGCTATGCAAGTCTAGAAGTCATAAATAGTGCAATGTCATAGTGGCGCTTGACTTAGAGTGCTGTTACGAGCATGTGGTACATATCTAGGATAGGCTATATGCTAAGGTTACTCAATCAAAAATAGGAAAACTTCTACTTACTGATCTTTTAATTGTCCTTTTGATATTAATTCTTACACTCTAACTGTCCTCCTTAATATAATCTATCTTGTGCCATATTGACTTCCTTCTTTCGATCTGTCTTCAGGATGGTGAAGACGAGATCATAGCGCTCGAGGCCTGTAAAGACTGAGAGGTCTGCTACATCTCATGGATATGATCCAGTCACATCTACTGTAGTGGGAGTATCGGCGATAGCTTTCGGGGGCGCTCCTCCACCAGTTACGAGGACTGTCCCGGAGATCACTGCAGTTGCTCATACCCCAGTACCGATAGCTACGTCATGAGTTGTCGTAGGCGTTCTTCCTCCTCCTGCATAGCGGACTCCTTCGTCAGTTGCAGAGGATCTTCCTCCTCCGCCTTCTATGCCTACAGACATGGGGCAGATGTTTGCTTTCTTCCAGCAGATGTTGGAGACTCAACGAGCCCAGACTGAGGCTCAGCAGAGGTAGATGGACGCGTTGCGTTTGGGTATAGAAGATGCCTACCAGTTGCAGCCGAGGCCAAACAACATCCAAGACTTCAAAAAGTTGGGGCCTTGAGACTTTAGCGGAACCGAGGGCATCGTCTATGCTGATGACTGGCTCGAAGACATCGAGCATCAGATGAGGGCTTTCCGTCTCATAGATGACCTGAAGGTCGAGGCGATTGGGCTACAGCTGTTAGATATCGCCCGTACTTAGTTCAGGAACGAGCCGGCTCTTGCAGGAGAGGGCCACACCTGGGCAGAGTTCAAGGACCTCTTCAAGGAGAAGTTCTTTTCTCCTAAGGATAAGATCGATCTGGCGAGGCAGTTTCAGAACATCCAACAGGAGAGTATGTTTATGGAGGAATACACTGCAGAATTCAGCTGGTTGAGCCGATATGCAGAGTATATAGTACGTAACCCGGAGATCAAGGTGAGTCGCTTCAGAGAGGGGTTGATCTGGGATATCAAGATCCTTATGCCCTTCTTCTATTCTACTTATTCTGAAATCCTTGCGGAGGCCCGCAAGGTGGAGCGAGAGTAGGGCCTAAAGCCCAAGAGGGATCATGATCTGTTCTCGGGGGCTACTAGCAGTGCTAGGGTTGCTAAACGTCCTCAGCTACAACATCGTTCTTTTCAGCACCACCAGTAGCAGATTCAGGCCAGGGCACCAGTTCAGCCGGTACAGTACCACCAGCAGAGGAAGATGCAGCATGCCCCTCAGTGCAACTTTTGTAAGAAGCCCGGTCATATCTGGGAGGTTCGCAGAAAGAGGCTAGGTATGTGTCTCTTTGGCGGTAGCGCAGGCCATCGGTTGATGGATTGTCCTACGAACCCTCGTAGGGCAGTCTTTGGAGTGGGTGCAGCTCAGAGGGCACCAGCTAGGCTACCTGCAGCACAGTCGAGTGGTCCACCACTTTCGACCCAGCAGTAGCGATTTGCTTAGTACCAACAGCAGAAGGGTATTCAGGGCAGGGTGTTTGCTCTGGCAGTTAAGGAGGCTAATCTCGTCGGAGATGTTATAGCAGGTTTTGTTCTTCTTGATTCCTTTCCAGCTTCAACTTTATTTGATAGTGGTACATCTCATAGTTTCATATCTGTATCTTTTGCTCTCAAGCATCATATTCCTGCTGTATCTTTGGGTAGGACTTGTAAGATCATGACCGAGGAAGGTATTATCCTGGTTGGTGATATTTGCAAGGAGTAACGTATTTTATTGGGAGGTCGGGAATTAAGTGCGTGTCTGCTCGTAATGCCATACCGAGCTACGATGTCGTACTCGAGATGGATTGGTTAATTAAGTATGTACTTTGCTAGTATAGATTGTAGAGGAGGTAGGGTTGTGTTCAGTCCTCCAGGGGAGCCAGTATTTGAGTTTGCTAGGAGAGCAGCAGGGCAGAGTGATGGTACTATTTGTGGAGCTATGATTGAAGAGAAGGAGCTGCCTCATCCTTTTATTGTAGAGTTTATGGATGTCTTTCCAGAAGAGTTGTCGGAGATGCTGCCGGACAGGGATATTGAGTTCTCTATAGACTTGGTGCCAGGGGTAGAGCCCATCTCACAGCATGTCTATAGAGTGAACAATATAGAGTTGACGGAGCTGAAGAAGCAAGTGGATAAGTTGCAGGACAAAGGATTCATCAGGTGTAGTTCTTCGCCTTGGGGTGCTCCGGTATTGTTCGTACCGAAGAAAGATGGATCAGTGCGTATGTGCATTGATTACAGTTCGTTAAACAACCTCACTATCAAAAATACGTACCCGCTGCCGAGGGTAGATGATTTGTTTGACCAGTTGAGCGGTACGAAGGTATTCCCGAAGATAGACCTGAGGTCTGGTTATCATCAACTGAAGGTGAGGAAGGAGGACATTTCGAAGACTGCTTTTCGGACTCGTTATGGCCAGTATGAGTTTACCGTCATGCCATTTTGGTTAACTAATACCCCAACGATATTCATGAACTTGATGAACAAGGTATTCTATCAGTACCTTGACAAGTTCGTGGTAGTCTTCATGATGATATCCTCATTTATTCGAAGACGCCAGAGGAGCATGAGGAGCACTTGAGGATTGTATTGGATACTCTCAGGAGGGAGCAGCTATATGGAAAGCTGTCGAAGTGTGAGTTCTTTTTGGACAGAGTAGAGTTTCTGGGCCACGTTGTATCTGGCGATGGGATTTCTGTGGATCCGAAGAAGATTGCTGCAGTGGAGTCCTGGTTTACGTCGAGCTCAGTTGCAGAGATTCAGAGTTTTTTGGGTCTGGCAGGTTATTACCGGAAATTCATATAGAAAATTTCCAGGATTGCCGAGCCGATAACCCAACTTACCAGAAAGATCAAAGAGTTTGTTTGGTCCGAGTGCTAGGCCGCCTTCGAGGAGCTGAAGAAGTGGTTTACATCGGCTCCTATTCTGACGTTGACATCTAGGTCCGGAGGATTCACAATCTACAGTAATGCTTCGGGAAAGGGTTTGGGATGCGTTCTTCAGCAGCATGGGAAGGTGATTGCCTATGCCTCCAGACAGTTATATCCGCATGAGAAGAACTACTCGACTCATGATTTGGAGTTGACAGCAGTCATTTTTGCCTTAAAGCTGTGGAGACACTATCTGTACAGAGAGCGTATGGAGATTTTTATTGTGTAGAAGAGCTTGAAGTACGTGTTTACACAAAAGAAGCTGAATATGAGGCAGAGGCGATGGTTAGAGTTGATGAAAGATTTTGATATATCCTTACAATACCATCCAGGAAAGGCCAACGTGGTTGCGGATGCTTTGAGCAGGTATCCGGTAGCTATGTGTTTGACGATGGATCGTCATCTTCTGGCTGATTTGGAGAGTTTGGGCATTGGGGTTATAGTCCCTGGAATTAAAAAGCAGATATAGGGTCTTTAGGTACAGTCAGAGCTGATGGACAGGATCAGAGAAGCATAGTTTAAGGATGAAGCTCTGAGGGTCATCAGGGAGCAGGTACATACAGGATTATTAGATAATTTTTCTATCGTGGAAGATGGGTCGTTGAGGTATGGTGCCAGACTGTACGTACTGAGTGGAGAGCTTCGGAAGGAGCTTCTTCAGGAGGTACATCATTCTCAGTACTCTATGCATCCTGGTTCCAACAAGATGTATAGAGACTTGAGACAGCACGTTTTGTGGTATGACATGAAGTACGAGGTGGCTCAGTTTGTTTCTAGATGCTTGGTGTGCCAGAATGTGAAAGCCAAGAGACAGAGACCAGGTGGTCTGCTATAGCCACTATCCATTCCATAGTGGCAGTGGAAGGATATCATTATGGACTTTGTGTCTGGACTTCCGCGTTCTCCAGGAGGGAAAGACGCGATATGGGTCATCGTTGATAGATTGACCAAATTGGCCCACTTCTTGCCTTTCAAAGTGGATTTGTCTACGGAGAGGCTGGCAGAGATGTACGTGCGACAGATAGTCAGATTGTACGGGGTTCCAATGAGCATAGTCTCGGATCGGAATAGTCGTTTCACTTCCCACTTCTGGAGGAGTTTGTAGATTAGCTTGGGCACTCGACTCAAGTTTAGTACCGCATACCACCCCCAGACAGACGGGCAGTCGGAGAGGACTATTCAGACTTTCGAGGATATGTTTCATACCTGTGTTATGGACTTCGGAGGATCTTAGGAGGACCATCTCCACTTGGTAGTTTGCTTACAACAACAGCTACCAAGCCAGTGTAGAGATGTCACCATTTGAGGCTCTATACGGATGGAGGTACCATACTCCCTTATCTTGGGATGATGTCGGTGAGAGAGTTTTGCTTGGCCCTGAGATGATTGTGTATGCAGCGGAGAAGGTCAGAGTTATCAGAGATAGACTTTGGGTGTTGTAGGACAGACATCAATATTGGGCCGATAGCCATCGGAGACCTTTGGAGTTTGAGGTATAGTTTTGATTTTCTAGTGTTAGAGTCTGATTGTGATTGTTTGTTTTAGATCGAGTTTTAAGATTTGTGTTTTGTGCTAGGTTGGTGATCTTGTGTTGCTACGAATTTTTTCGACACGGGGCACGATTCGCTTTGGAGGGGACGAAAACATGTTCTATGTGTTCCGCATGTCGCAGTTGAGACGGTACATGGCAGATCTCAGTCACGTTTTGGACCACTCCGAGATCGAGGTGGGACCGACTCTCAGTTATCCTTAGCAGCCAGTTAAGATTTTGGACCGAAGGAAGAAGGTGCTCCGGAACCAGGTCATTCCTTTGGTTCGAGTCGCATGGAGGCATCACTCTCCGGGTGAATCTACCTGGGTGCGACAGGACGACATGCGGGAGCGATTCCCTTATCTCTTCGAGCTTTGAGGTAGTAGTTTTTCTTGTTCTGCTTTTGTTTGCTGTGATAGTTTCGCCTTTAATTTCGAGGACAAAATTATTTTAAGGAGGGTAGACTTGTCACTACCAGTTTTCAAAATAAGGGTAATTTTTATTTTCTAATATTATGATATTTGTGAATATTTATTTATTTATATATTGTATTTTTGGGGATTAATTAGTCGGGTTTGAGACTAGCCTAGTTTTGACTTGTGTTAGTAGCCCGGTTAGCTTAGACACTAGTTGGTGCCCAAGGATTAGCTAGACATGGCCTACAAACTTGACTCATTAGACTAATCCCACATGACAAGTTTAGTCATTTGGAGATTTGAACTTTGACATTTTTGACCCCAACTTCTTCCATGCACTTAATTAGACAAAAGGGGATCTAATAGGGGCTAGCTAGACATTTCACCATAGCCCAACCAAGCCCTAAGTGGCCGGCCATAGAGGGAAGGAGTTCTCATCTCTTTTCATTTGCAAAGTAGCCTCCATCCCCAATTTGGTGTTCTTCCCCAACTTGAGAGCAAATTCCATTGACTCATCTCTCAAATCTTCTCTTTTCTCCACCAAATTCTCTCATTCTTGCAAGGAGAAGGAGACTACATAGAAGGTGGAGCCAAGTGCAAGGAGGGGTGTCGATTTGCTAGAAGAGTCGTGTCGGATTCGTGTCCTTTGGATTTTTTTCATTGGGAAACCACTCCCAATAGGTATATCTCCCTCAAATCTTGTCTTTCCATATCATATTTGTAGTTTTGAACCCATAGGAACCCATCCCCATGTTGAAAACACCCTTAGAAATAATTTAGAGGCTCATTTGAGCCCTTATTTGGTATTTGGATTGAGTTTTGTGTCACCCATGGAAGAATTCCGAGGGTGACACACCATGTGTTTGAAAATACCAAAATGGACCTATTGAAGCCTAATTTTAGAATTTATTATGTTAGAGGGTAGTTTAGACTTGGTTAAGTTTTCCCATATGGTTTTTACATGTTTCCGACATAGTTATATGCATGTTTTTGGCCTACAAGTCATATTTATAGTTATCTATATGATATATTGATATAAGTGGATTGTTTTGAGCAATATTGATATGTATATGTATGTGTGGATGTGTCTTGGTGTGTACGAGAGAGATGGGGGATCATGGCCAACCTAATTGGTTTAGGGTTGGTGTGGTTGTGAGTGTGTGTGAGTGTGTTTGTGGTTAAATGTGAGTGCGAGTTTGTGGTTGTGTTAGAGTGGTTGTAGGTAGTGAGTGTTCATGAGGTTTGTTGGTGCTAGAATATATGTGTTTATGAGTGTGTTTGTGTGTGTTCTAGAGTGGTTTAAAGGGGGTTTAAGTTGAGGGTTTATAAAGTTGATAGAGAGGGGTCCATAGAGAGAGGGAATTAGAGTTGAAGGAGGAGGCAGAGCAGTAGTAGCTGCTACCCTTTGCTGCACTATGCATCAGCCATCAATGGGGCAGTAGCAGCATAAACCCAAGCAGCAGCAACAGTTTAATACTGCACTGTAGTAGTAGCAAAATACTGCATTAAGACTGCAGCAGCAGCAGCCAAGGAGGGCTGCACTATGCAGCCCTTCCCCCTCTCCATTTGTGCTTTATGTGTGTGTGTGTGTATGTGAGCAATGTTAGTGTTAGTTAGAATGTATAGTTAGTATCCTACTACTAGTTAGTATCCTACAATAGTTTAGTGTCTTGAGTAGGATACCACTAGTTTAGTATCTTGGTGTTATAAGTTTGTATGTTATAGCTAGTGTCCTATATATATATGTGTTATAGTATCTTAAGATAGGATACAAGATAGTCGGTATCCTAGAGGGATAGTATCTTGGAGGGTAAATGAGAAGTCTAAGGTATTGACAAGGTAATGGGGTTTACCTATATGTAAGGGTAAGGTATTAGTAAGGTATTGGTAGGATACTAAGATAAATGGTTAGAGACTAGTTTAAGGTTTATTTAGGATCTATTTAGCCTAGGTTAGTGGGTTATCTACTAACCTAAGGTAGTATGTTTCTAGGGTAAGGATATTACCTAGTATCCATGATATTAGGATAACTTGGTAGGTAATTGTTAGAATTAAGGTATCTTGGTAGGTAATGGTTAGAAATAGGCTACTTGGTCTATTTTGACCATGGTTGACTATTTTGACTGAAAGTCAACGTAGAGTCAACATCCGACCTAGAATGGACTAGGAGTTGACCAGAGTTGACCAGTTGACCAAAAGTCAATTGTAGGTTAACCTTTAACCTAGATTGACCTAGCTTGACTTAATTTGACTTAGTTTGACCCAGTTTGACTTAGTTTGACTTAGTTCGACCTAGTTTGACTTAGTTTGACTTGTTTTCACTTCCAAAACTTTATATTGATACAACATTCCATGTTTAGGCCCCGAGGCACCGTATCATGATCCGTTGATATTTTTTACTGGATCTCAGGCGAGTACATTCTCTGATAAATTTTCTCATTTATGATAACTACTATGGTTCATGTACTTAGTGTAGATGTACATGTTCTTGACACATTGGTCACACGGATTGGTATTTATGGATCCCAACATGAGATATTATTCCTTGTTACCTTGGTGTATCTTGTGTAAGCCCCTTGTAGTTCTTGTGCAATATATGGACACCTATTTTCGATGAGATTTGCTACCTTCTCATAGAATCCTGTGTCGTAACGTGTCTTGTTTGGATCCACTCTACCAGTCGGGAGTGGGAAGTATTAGTATAGATATGTTTACATTACCCCTATTGTGCAAGTATTGATTGTGAGTGTTAATCATACACCCCACGTATTATTAACTAGGCCATAAATATTGTGCAAGTTCCCAAGCCGGCCACATGTCGAAGCTAGTATTCACCCACATAGATAATATAATTCTTGACTCTTGTACATGACATGATCAGTTTTTCTTGTCATTGCTCTAGCTCTAGTTTACGGCTTTTACCTTACCATGCTACTTTCATGTACGATCTATTACTTTGTATATTTTCTCTATTTACTGTCTCGTAGCACTTTTTATATATTGAGAACTGTTGTTGGAGGATTGTGCTCGTTCCATCATGACTGGATATATTGACAAAATTTTACAAACGACGGCGAGGAGGACTGCACCACCTACTATGGTCCTTATGACATAGTGGGCATAGACTTGGAGACCATAGTCTAGCAGGGATTAGCTCCAGCTGATGAGACTCTAGCTGTTACTTAGTTAGATTAGGTTTTGGACTGGACTCTGTCTCCATCTTACTACTCTATGCATGTTATATTATTTCAGACTTGTATAACTATATTTGTGACTCTCTCTCTGGTTGAACTTGATATTACACTGAGTTCATCTCTATCTTTATTCATGCCATATATTCTTCCTGTTAGATTGTGATTGAGTTTATATGTATTCCATCATATCCTCCGTTCGGAGATGACAGGTTATTATACATTGTTAGATAGACGAATGTAAAAGATATTAACTAAATATATACCTAAAATCCTGGAGAAATAGTCATCATTCCTCCATCTAATCAACAAACGAGCTTAGCAAACCTAGATAGATCACAGGTCCCTCAGGGGACTAGCAAGATACATATAAATATACCAAAATGTAACATTACAACATATGGAGATAAATAAGAAATAATCAAGAGAAAATCAACTGCGGCACAATGGACTAAGACACCAAGATCTAAGACACAAAGAACCTAAGACTGTAACACCCTGTTTTCTGAAATTAGGGATTTTTGAAAATTTATTATTTTTATTATTTATTAGTGGTATTTTAGTCATGGTATGATTTTCTGGTGATTTTAGTTAGATTAAACCATTTTCTAAGTCATGCTAAGTCATGACTTATGACTTTGTGATTTTGGTTAGTATAACTTAGTGTAAACCCTAGTTTTCTCTAACCTAGAAGTTGCCATGACCATGAGAGCTTAGCCATAGGCTTAGAACCTCAAATTAGTGATTTTTAGCCATAGGGGTATTTTGGTAATTTTCTAGAGATTATTGGAATTAAGTAGGATTAGTGAGATATTACTATTCATGGACCTTTAGATTAGTGACTTGCTAATCCCTAACCTAATTACCCTAATCTATAGGTTAAACCCTACCCTAGAATGACTAAGGGGATTAGATATTCATGGTAGTCAAGCTATATAAATATCTAGATATTAACTTTAAGGATATTTTCCTTAAAATCATCAAAATATCTAAATCCCTTTTTGCTAAAGTCCTTGACTTAGCCTTGAAGGAAGACAAGGACACCCCCCCCATGCTTGGCCGGCCAAGGGCACCCCCCTTGGCAGCCCACCTATGATAAATACCCCATGGATTTAATTCATGAATAAAATTGCATGAAATTCATTCCACAAAAATTCCCTTTTACTCAAACCTTGATAACTTGATCATTTGTGATCCAAATTGACTCTAGTCTTTTGCATTGGAACCCTACAACATCTAGGGAGCTAAGGGAAGCAAGAAATCTAGAATTTGGGAGCTTGGGCATCGTCGAGTTCGAGATCACAACACCCTCTTTTCATTGATTTTCCTTGGAATTTCACCAATAGGTAAATATGTCCAAACCTAGTCTAATTCCTGTTTTTATTTCATAAATGCATTCATATAAGGTTAACCATACTGTGGGTAAAGTTTGGTGGGATTTTGGTGTGTTTTGGTGTCCTAGGACACGTTTTTAGTGGTGGCCCATACAGGTCGAGTTTATGTAGTGATATTCGAACTAGAGTATCACTACAGCCTGTGATAGGATTAAGGAATAGGCTTAGAGAGAGTGGATACTCAATCACAAGTTAGGAAAAATTTTCATGGATTTGAATCTACTGACTTTGTTCAAATCTATATAATCTATTTCATATTGTCCTTTGATACTATCATCCTTGTACCGTTATTGACTTCCTTATTGATCTGTCTTCAGGATGGTGGAGACACGATCGCAGCGACTCGGTCCAGGTGATACTACTGAGAGGTCTGCCACCTCTCGTCCAGCTCACCAGGACCCGGGGACTGCAGCTCCCCATACTCCAGCTCATGTGGGAGCTTCTGCCCCAGTTGGGGGTGCACCTCTTACTATTCAGGGGGTCATTCCAGCTACTCCAGACATGCCTCCCCCGCAGTTTCGTTAGCCTCAGTTTCAGCCGGAGTATCAGCAGCAGCAGCAGCAGCAGTACCAGCAGTACCAGCAGCAGATGCCATCTGGATATGTGGATGCTGCACAGATGTTTTCATATTTCCAGCAGTTCGTAGAGTCGCAGCAGACCCAGCAGCAGCGTCAGACGACGGCATTTACAAGAGGCATTGATGATGTCCATCAGCTGGCTACAGCGACGATAGAGAGGTTGGCAGCCCAGCCGCAGGGAGGAGCAGGACCGCCGCGACAGCAGAGGATTCCAGGTATCCAGGACTTCAAGAAGATGAACCCCAGGGACTTCTTGGGAACAGAGGGGATACTTTATGCTGATGACTGGATCGAGCACATTGAGGAGATCTTTCGACTGGCGGAGATACCAGTCGGACTCCAGGTCGAGGCAGCTGCCAGCCAGATGCGGGATCTTGCCCGTACCTGGTATCAGACGGATCCGAGAGTAGGTACTCCAGGGCAGGCATGGGGAGCTTTCAAGGAGCTCTTCAAGGGAAAGTTTTTCCCAGATCAGGCAGTCGGCGCTTTGGAGACACAGTTCGAGAACCTGGTTCAGGGGAACCAGACCGTAGAGGAGTACGCCGGTGAGTTTTGCCGGTTGAGCAGATTCGTGGAGGGCCTTAGCGAGGCAGCGAAGGCGAGGAGGTTCAGGAAGGGCTTGGTCAAGGAAGTCAAGTCCTTGACCAAGAGTGAGAGGAGTGCCACATTTGAGGATATTCTAGCAGGAGCGATGGCGGCTGAGGATGATCTTGAGCTGAAGCTCAAGAGGGGCCGCGACACCCAGGGAGCTGGCAGCAGTGGAGGACAGGCCAAGAGGCCTCATTTTCAGCACCAGCAGCAGAGGCCATTCCAGCAGCAGAGGCCATTCCAGCAAGTGCAGCAGCCGAGGCACCAGCAGCAGGCACCCAGGCAGCAGGTCGTTAGTTGCACTTTCTGCAAGAAGTCGGGACATGGATGGGGTGAGTGCAGGAAGAGGTTGGGCTGGTGCCTAATATATGGGGCAGCGGACCACCAGCTGAGGGAGTGTTCCCAGTTCACAGGCAGAGTAGCACAGGGAGCAGCACCAGGAGCAGGAGCCAAGGCTCCGGTAGGTCAGCAGCAGAGAGGACCATTACAGCCACAGCAGCAGAGATTTATGCAGTTTCAGCAGCAGGCTGGAAGAGGTCAGCAGGGGCGTGCTTACGCCATGACAGTTGAGGATGCTCAGGCAATTGGTGATGTGCTTGCAGGTTCTGTTCTTCTAAATTCCATTCCCACCTTGCTTCATTATATCTATCTTAAAATCCAATTCCATCTGCTCCTACCTATTCTTTATTAGTAATCAGTTTTGTCCTGGTAGTTCATTTGGTTTTGTCGATTGTTTGTTGTTTCTTTATCTCTTACTAAGGAGTAGGAGTAGGAGTAGCTTTAGCTATTAATATAATTCTTGACTAACTCTTTTGTCAAGAACTTTCCTCTTAAATAAATTAATTTATGTGTTATGCCTTTTGACTTAGAGTTGATAGAGTAGCTCTGACCATAGAATGGTGACCCTTTTAGCCCTGTGATTTATTGTTTCCTTACCTTCCTAGTCTATGCCCATGACCAGGACTATGTATCTTCCTTCATCATTCCACCCTTACTTATATCTTATGCTACAAATTTATCCTTAGTTTTACAAGCTTATCCTTTTCGAGCTTGATCATGATATATTTTATTGGGTGCGCACCCACTAACATATTGTCTAATCAGAACCGGCGCATGATGGTCTGATCAACCTATTGCATTTTGGTTTGCCTTTTCATATATTAATCTACGTGGATGTAGACACAGTTAAACTTACCCTAGAATCTTATCCGCAACAGCCTTGATGATCGTTGTTTCCTTACTTTCCCAATTAGGACACCTTATGACCTAAAACTGCTAGCCAATTTTTGGACATGACCCAGTATAGGTCTACTACCCATATTTTGCTTATTTGACCTTGTATGTTGCCTAGGTAGTGGCTTCGTCCCTGATTGTTGGAGGTTTGACCTAGGAGGAGTACGACCATCTAAATTTCGAGGACGAAATTATTTTAAGGTGGGTAGACTTGTAACACCCTGTTTTCTGAAATTGGGGATTTTTGAAAATTTATTATTTTTATTATTTATTAGTGGTATTTTAGTCATGGTATGATTTTCTGGTGATTTTAGTTAGATTAAACCATTTTCTAAGTCATGCTAAGTCATGACTTATGACTTTGTGATTTTGGTTAGTATAACTTAGTGTAAACCCTAGTTTTCTCTAACCTAGAAGTTGCCATGACCATGAGAGCTTAGCCATAGGCTTAGAACCTCAAATTAGTGATTTTTAGCCATAGGGGTATTTTGGTAATTTTTTAGAGATTATTGGAATTAAGTAGGATTAGTGAGATATTACTATTCATGGACCTTTAGATTAGTGACTTGCTAATCCCTAACCTAATTACCCTAATCTATAGGTTAAACCCTAACCTAGAATGACTAAGGGGATTAGATATTCATGGTAGTCAAGCTATATAAATATCTAGATATTAACTTTAAGGATATTTTCCTTAAAATCATCAAAATATCTAAACCCCTTTTTGCTAAAGTCCTTGACTTAGCCTTGAAGGAAGACAAGGACACCCCCCCCCCCATGCTTGGCCGGCCAAGGGCACCCCCCTTGGCAGCCCACCTATGATAAATACCCCATGGATTTAATTCATGAATAAAATTGCATGAAATTCATTCCACAAAAATTCCCTTTTACTCAAACCTTGATAACTTGATCATTTGTGATCCAAATTGACTCTAGTCTTTTGCATTGGAACCCTACAACATCTAGGGAGCTAAGGGAAGCAAGAAATCTAGAATTTGGGAGCTTGGGCATCGTCGAGTTCGAGATCACAACACCCTCTTTTCATTGATTTTCCTTGGAATTTCACCAATAGGTAAATATGTCCAAACCTAGTCTAATTCTTGTTTTTATTTCATAAATGCATTCATATAAGGTTAACCATACTGTGGGTAAAGTTTGGTGAGATTTTGGTATGTTTTGGTGTCCGTATCGGACACGTATCCTAGACTAGGAAATTGTGTTTGATTAAATGTCTCAATGGATTCAAATATTGTGTTTTGCAAAACTTTTTACACAAACACCTAGCCCTGGACTTGCTAACCCTAACCCCACTTGACTGAGCACGTATCGTGTCCCTTTTCGTGTCCAAATCGGACACGAACTCGAGTATTGACAGTGCACAGACACACTGTTCATCCCCTGCTCACTGACACTTCATACTCACTGTAGACACGACGTGGACACGTGAAAATTGGTGTGGACACGGGGGCAGTGTCTGTGCACACTCCCCCAAGGTTTCACGACACTTTGTGTCGTGTGGTGGACACACGGACACGTGCACTGGTCGTGCACTGACAATACACGCACGCACAGTGTCAACTTCGCGCGTCTCGTGTCGCGCGGACACGACACAATGACACCTCGTGTTTGTACGAGAGTGTAGCCCATCATGTGGGCTACACGTGGACACGAGCACGAGATTCCACGTGGCTCGTGTCGTGTGCACGAGACACGTGCATCTCTGCACGACGCTGTGCGTGTATACGCGTATCAGTGTTTACCCGAGTCGTGTTTTCTCGTGTTTGGACACGTGAAAACGTGTCGTGGTGTCGTGTCAGTATCCTAGGACACTAGAGTATCTATGGGGGGTTAGTTACCAACCGTTAGTATCGAGTCTTAGCTCGATTGGGTTCGTGTAAATCGAATTATCCCCATTTCCTGTAAACTGTGCACTGTCACAGTTTTGAGATTAAATCTCAGTTTTGAAAATCGAATTTTGATTCGATTTTATTAATGATTTATGTATTAGACTAGTGTATTTTAGTGAGTATATGTGTAGTACACATATATTTGAGGGTGTGGGTCGAATTTGAGGGGATTTGGATGTGTGTGTGTATAGTTATGTATATATATACATATCTATGTATATATGTTATGTGTGTGAGTTTGGGGGTTTGATTGTGGATTCCAGGTTCTGGAATTTCCCCCCCCTGTCCTGATCTCTCACTCTCACTCACAGTCTCTCTCTCTCTCACACTCACTGTCTCACTCTCTCTCTCATTTCAGTCTCTCTCTCATCCCCTTGTCTCTCTCTCTATATATTATATGTAATATATATGTAGTTATATATATATATGTATTGTATATATATATATACATGATATATATATGTATAGTGGTATTAGGTTTATTATGTATAGACAGTGTATTATAAATATAAGTATAAGGGTTGTATTATATATGTTATGCATATATGGATTTTGGGTATATAGATATACATATGTATAACCTCTAGTTATAGGTTTATGAGAAAACCTAGACTATTGGCCTATGGCCAGGATCACTAGCCTATGGTTTGGACTAGCCCTAATGACCCAAAACCCTGCTAGAAAACCCTTGTTGACTAAGGGTTGACCAAAGTCAACATTTGGTCAAAAGTGACCTAGTTAACCTAGAAATGACTAGGAATGACCTAAATCAACTAGTTTGACTAGTTTGACTAAAACCCTAACTAGTTTAACTAGTGTTGACCATGTTTGACCTAATTACCCTAACTGACTAGTCTTTGTTTGACCAATGACTTAGCTGGTCTAAGTTGATCTAGACTTGATCCAGATTGATCATGTTGACTAGTATTTGACTAGTTGATTAAAGTGTTGACCAAGAGTTGACTTTAACCTAGATTAAACTTGTTTGACCTTGTTTGATCTTGTTTGACCTTATTTGACTTAGTATGACTTCCTGTGACTTAGTTTGACTATTAGAGTTGACCAAGAGTTGACTTTTGACCAGTTTGACCTAGAATCATGTAGTATGCATTGTATACTTTATTTTTATCATTGTGGATACTTTGTGACTTGTATTGCTCTGACTAGGAGCCAGACACCTCTCCTCAGACTGCATATTCTCTACAGACATTCATACAGCAGGCGAGTACATTCTTTGACCGTTTCATACTTGTTCAGGCTTTACTTCTCGCTCTAGATTACTTTACTTGTTGCTGTCACGTTGGTAACACGGATTGGTACTATATGGATCTTTACATGAGATGTTATCCCCCTCGGGAGCATCGGGTACTTCATGTTATGTGTGTTTCACTATCATCATGTACTCCTATGCTTTTATTATTCATGTACACTCATGTGATCATGTACTCTCATATTTACTGAGCTCTCATGTATACTATCATGTGCACCTTTTTATGGGCCCCATATGATATCATGTACAATAACGTAACTTGTATAGATCCTTGTGTATTGATTGGGGTACGGGGGAGTAGAAGTGGACATGTGAATAATTCCAAAGTAGTGTAGTCATGTACAAACTCAGTAGTATAGTCATGTATAAATTCTAGCCATTCACATGCCTATCTTGTGCTCTACATCACTAGTCACTACAGTTCTCTATATACAGTAGATATTTTATTACAGCTATCTCTTTTACAGCGTATATTTCCTTTCAGCAGTTCATGTATCTTACTCTATTGCCTGTATCGTATTTCCTAACCTGATATGAACTGCGTGAGATGTATTGTGCTCGTTCCTGTCCTGATTGGACCTGTTGAAAATATTACAGAGGATGAGGATGAGGCCCTGGTGTCTACCTATTATGGAGCAGGACTAGATGATACTTGTATTGAGGACCCTCAGCAGGTTCCACCTACAGCTGAGGAGGATGTTCCAGTAGTCTAGACCAGTTTAGTCTAGGCAGTCTTTTCTATATTTACTTTTTGTCTCACATTCTGTGTTGTATTTTGAGATGTGGAGATGTATAGACTCTTAGACTTATTGTATTATGAGTTGACATTCTGGATGTTATGTATCTTAGACACTTAGTCTTATTTCATCTATGCTATGGTTCTCTTTGAGTTACTATCTATATGTTCTTCGTTCTTCTACCCTAGATGTGATTGAGATTGTTTTCTATTTGTCACCTCCATTCGGAGAGTATAAACTGTACAGGTACCTTATACTGTTAGATGATTGACCTAGGACAGCGTTCTACCGCCGACACTGCGGCGTAGGCTGGACGTACCCACTTCTCGTGCCCTTACTCTAGGGTGCGGGTCGTGACAAAGACACTGGCATGCCATACTAGAAATGTGGTACTAGACATGACTACAAGTAAACTGGGGTAGCCGCAATCCGATGGGAGCTCACAGTCCTATAGTCAGTAGGCCGATGGGGACTCCCTAACTATAGTAAGGCTCATTCGCACTCGATGGAAGCTCACGAATGAGTTGGTCAGGTATAGTCAACATCTAATAACAGGTCAGGGTCAAGTCAAGACAAATACAGGTAATCAAGTCAAGTCCAAGTGATGAAATCAAGTCAACGCACTAGACACGAAGGTCTAAACTAGTATAGTGAAACATGGATCCAGTAGATAATATAAAAAAGAAAACATGTAGCATATAAGAAAATATGTAAAGAGAACATCATGACCATGTACAAGAATCATATGATAATACAAGAAAGAAATAGACATAAAAAATGACTGAAAATAAATTTATGTCTAAAAATAAACATTCATAATATTGTACAAGTTGGCAAGGTATACTTGCCTGGTGGTAGCCAAAAATGTCCTACAAATAACTCGTCAAATCAAAAAAGATACAAAACTTAAACTCCCGCAAATGCCTCCGGATGTTGAAACAGACATCACCAACATTCTTGTCATAATAAAATTGTCTAAGTTTGACTACCCATAAGTCCAATTCTAGACACAAGGGTAAAACGGTAATTTTGGGCCAAAATAGTATCCGCCATTGGACCCACTTTGCACCGAAAAATGTGCCAGAACCTATGGTCTCTAAAGTTGACAAATTATATACCTACGAGTCCAATTTTTTGATATGAAATCAACGGTATGTCCAGATTTCGATTCTGATAAGCGATGCACAAAATCGTCCGTTGAATCAGATCACGGGCCCGCCAAAATATCGTTCCGGTCGACCTTCTCAGAATCAGACCAAACTTGGCTCATAGGACCAGAAAAATGACACGAGTCCAGTGGAGCAAGTTTCGTCGCGAGGTGACGAACATGCACAAAGTAATTAGGATTTCGTCGTACACACGCAACCAATCCGAGTTCCGTCGAAGCCCACACGTCTGCAACATCCGTACGCACCTTTAGACGCTCTCGGGTTGCAACGAAGTCATCTGGTTTGTCGGGATGAACCCCGTATCGATATTTTTCGGGTTTTAGAAAACTATTTTTCTTTGATTTTTTAAACTGATTTTTAACCAAACTTTATTATCAAAATAGTTATAACTAACATAAAATAATAATTTAATTTCTAGAAAATACTTATAGATATATTTATATTACTAATAATATTATTTCAATGGTGGAAACTCGAGCATAATTGTCCCATGTTGATACTACAACATTAATATCACAATTGGCCTACTAGTTGAGTCACGAAAAAACAAATAATTAAAAATATTAAATTCTAGAAAAATTAGTTAAAATAAGGGTTTCAATATTAAATGTTGCAGAACAAATAGTTTAGTATAGTTTTACGAAGTATTGGAACTTTTGGACACAAAGAACATATAATTTTTTGAGCTATGGTGTTACGGCAAATGTCGGGAATTTTTAAAAATAGCAAATGAACTCAAAATCTAACAAATAGATATGCGTTGAAAGCACTCGATGTCTATTTTTTGAATAAAAATATTGGAAGGATCAAATCTGAACTTAGGTAGGCAAAAAACTTCTCGCAATAGATCTCATCGGTTCTGTACACCTTGTCATAGAATCGACGCCACAGACAAACCGCTTGGAACTGTGTGATCCAGCGATCAGAGATTGAGGAAGACACATGTTGTGAAACTCGCTTTCTAGATTTAGATTAATTATTGGATATTTAGATTAATTAGGATTATTAGTTTAGATTAGGTTATTATTATTATTATAATTATTATTGTTATTATAATAGTCGGGTCAGAAAAATATTTTTTTAAATTAATTATGGAATCTTTGATTGCTGCTTGTCCCGATCCCGTGCCCGGGATCCGACATCGACCCAAACCCAATTTTTCCCGAATCCAGTTCCCCGAACCCATTCTCAAATCCTTCTTTTAATGTAATATATATATTGGTTTTTATTAAAAAAATAAATAAATAAAATAAATAAACCCAAAGCCTTACCCATCCCTCAATTAGCACTCAACCTGTGACCATTTCCGTTCACCCGCTATTTCTGCTCTCCACGTTCATTCTCCTCTAATTCCTCTGCACCACATCCTCCGGCGAATCGGGGCGGCGAACAGGAAGTTCGGGTGGTGCACTGAGGCAGGGGCGAGCTAGGGTGTGAGTAGGGTCGACAGTGTGTTAGGGTTTTAGAGGATTTTATGAATTCTCCTGTATACACATGCGTACCTATAGTGTCGGGTTGCTCAGTTGAAAAGGGGGTCAGCCTCTTTACTATACTGTTCCCATCTGCAGGAACAATGTTTTTTCTTCTTCTTCTAATTGTATTTTATGTATATATGTGTACATTTATCTATATTACCTTATGGACACCAAGAAATGAGAAAAATGATTTAAAAAAATAAAATATCATAATCTTTATAAACCAATTATTGTAAGAGTATCATTTGTATTTAAAAATACATTTCTTTATTCAATCAATATACTTCAAAATAAAAGGTTTAGATAATTTAATTCATTTAACAACATAATAAAATTAATAAAATTCCTAAAAAGCCCTAAATTTGAAAATATTTTCCCAAACTATTTTAATACACACTATTTGTACCATTTTACTTAGTGGTATCTATAACGTTGAATCCTTGCTACTAAATTCAAATCAAGCTTCATTTAAATAAGAGAAAATAATGTCTAATATATTGATAAAAGAAATTGTATATCTAAATAAACAAAAAAATTCTCAAAATTTTAGGGGTTTTACATCCAACCAGGGTGTGCTATGTACTCAAAGAAAAGATCCAGGAGTTGATCAATGCAAAAGCAATCACTCTTCAACATGACGAGAATACGATGACCGCCAATGTCGTCTCTCTACAGTTCGGTGACTTTTCTGCTCAACTAGTATAGGATGGAGTCATCCCTATCCCAAAGGCTACTTTGGAGATCGTCAACCTTCCACCAGCACGAAGCAATGGTCTTGTACCTTTATCAACTGACAAAGGGGAAAATTATGTGGATTCACCCTGACTTGGTCGCTGATTTTGAACCAAAGACATATATTCCTTCTATCAAGTTATGAAAGGCATCCAAGTATAAGTCATGTCACATGACATCACTGGGCGGTCATATTCCACTTCTGAATGCTACATTCGTTCCAGTGGCGGCTTCACCTTCCTCTTCCAAGATGGTATCATTAAAGCCAGAAATCAAGTACCAACCAAAATTCCATCAATACAGTCATCAGTCTCGCAAATTGATGACAAAGATGGGATATGATTTACAGAAAGCCCCTGGCTTGAATGACAGAAAAGAGTCTCCTATACCTTTTTCTCTGCGCCTTCAAGGCAATCAATCCTGTGTAGGTCTGGGATTTTGGACATATCTTTCATCTCCTCTAAAGAAGAGATCTTCCAAAAACAAGGCCCCAGTGAAGAATTATAATATGGTTTCCTTCGTACCAGTTCCAGAAGAAGAAGACATAACTGGTACCAGGTCTGGAGGTTCTATCTCAGAGACTACCCAGAGGGATATGAGAATGTTATCACTCCTCCTCCCACTTCCAATGTTCCCCAGGTCGCATCTCCTCCTGCCACCAATGCTCCTGCGGTATCACCATCCCAAGTAGAACCAGGCCCTCCTAAGCCAACAACAACTGACAAGGGAAAGCAGCCGACTCTCTTTGACAAAAGCTTGAAGAAAACCCTACTACATGGACTCGAAAAACCGTATAATTTTGACATATTGGCTCAACTAGCCAATACTCCAGCAAGATTATCAATTTTCGAACTCCTGCATCTCTCGAGGGAAACTCGAGAAACATTAAGTAAGAATTTGATGCAAGCTAACGCTTGTCTAGCACATCTCAAGAAACCAGACGAAGAACCTGTGGCATGCTCTCGTTGCCATAGTATGATGGAGTTGATTCCTAATATCACCTTTACTTAGGATGATATGTTACTGGAAGATAATCGACATGATCGACCTCTTTACTTTACGCGGTATATCGACACAATAAAGGTTGATCGTATTCTAGTCGATCCTGGATTTGCACTCAGCATTATGCCGAAGACTCTATTGGATGCACTTCGTATCCCTGTCCATAACCATTCTACGACCGTCACAACTATTCTAGGATTCAATTCTAGGAGAAGCAAGCCATTGGGGAAGATCCACCTAAAGGTCCAAATTGGCAATCTCTGTACAAAAGTCATATTCTATGTGATCGACAATCACGTCTCCTATAATATCTTGTTAGGAAGACCATGGTTACATGAACATAATATTGTACCATCAACTCTCTATCAATGCTTTAAATACGTTAGTGACAAAGGAGAAATCAAGAAAGAAGTTGCTGACCTCAATCCCTTCCGAGGTATCGAGGCCTATTATACAAACTCTAAGACGTATGAAGCAGAATACATGAACGTCGTATTAGCTATGGACACCGAAGAAGATCGGAAAGAGAGTCCAGATGATGTCCTAATAATTCCAATCAAGGGACACACTTCTCGTCCCTCTCCTTTCCATATGCTGACTATTAACCTCTTTCCTTCTGCTAAACCCCCCACTACTGAAAAAGTGGGACAAAGGGAGCTCACCTCTTCTGAGCCCCTTGTTATCGACCTTTGTCGTAACAAGCCTCCTACTTCTCCTCCTCTTGTTATTAACCTCGGTAAGTCATCAGCCATGGTTAAGAACACTGTTGTAAATGTTGATGCAAATATCAATAAAGTAGCATCTTCTTTACAGTATATTGATATCAATTACTACACAGTATTATTTAAAAATTCTAGAGAATTTTGAACCCCTTACCTTGGAGGCAGTTCAACCTTTCTAAGATGAAATATCCCTCGAATCAATACAAGACTCGTTCTTTCTAATTCCCTCCCGGAAGAAAGATGAACATCTTATTCTCTTCGACAAAGGATTGAATCAAAGTGTTATACTTGATAGCGATTCTGAAAATGACGATAGTGGGCGACTTCAACTACATCGTTACAGTCAGCAATCCAAAGACATCATTCGAAAAATGGGTTAAAATTTCAAATCTGGCCTCAATGGCGGTAAGGGTAGATAAACTCCTATTTGTATACCCACCCCGAAAGGAAAGTTGTTGCAATACTATAATAAAATAAAGCATGGGTTGGGCTATATTTTGCCAATCTCAACCCCAGATGTTTCTGAATCTAATAAAGAAGAACGGTCTAACTCTTCTGACTCTTCGTCATAGGATTCAGATACCAGTATAGGACATGTCTATCGGGTAACTCTATCTTCCAATATAGTGACAACTAAATTCTCAAAGGATGATAATGACTCTACCGAGCCTTATGAGGAAGAACCTTGGGTACAACGGATGGATACTCAATGGGAACTTCCCTTCGAGCAGCACGAACCACCCATTGAAGACGAGCTAGTCCAAATTGACGTCGGAGACGAAGCTTCTCCAAGACCAATCTTTGTCAGCAAACGTCTGCCAGAAGCAGATAAATAAGAACTGATCCAGCTTATTAGGGAATACATTTACGTATTTGCCTAGAGCTATGAAGATATGTCGGGGCTAGATCCTCAGATTGCTATTCACAAACTCAACATTCTGCCAAATGCTGGACCAGTCAAACAACAATAATGACAATTTTGACCTGATATGATGGACGCCATAGAAGCTGAAGTTAAGAAGCTTATCGCTTGCGGCTTTGTCACGGAGGAACAACATCCAGATTAGGTGACTAATGTTGTCCCGGTTTTGAAAAAAACAGGGAAGGTCCGAGTCTGTATTGACTTTGGAGACCTTAATGTAGCTTGTCCCAAGGATGAATTTCCTCTTTCGATTACTGATGTCATGATTGACAATACCTGTGGATTCGAACAAATGTCTTTCATGGACGAATTCTTCAGATATAATCAGATTAGGATAAATCTCGAAGATGAAAAGCATACGTCTTTTCGCACTCCTTTAGGAGTCTACTGCTATACAGTCATGCCGTTCAGTTCAACAACGTCGTTGCCATCTATCAGTAGGCCATGAACACCATCTTTCATGAATATTTACAGAAGACAGTTGAATGCTAGTCGACGATATTGTTGTCAAAAGTCGTCTAAAGGAAGATCACATCCAAGACTTAAGAACTATTTTCGATCTAATGCGCCAGCATCAACCCAAGATGAATCCTACCAAGTCATTTCTGGGAGTCTTTAGTGACAAATTTCTCAGATTTGTTATTACCTCTAAGGGTATACACGTTGATCCTGAGAAATTCAAAGCCATTCAAGAGATGCGTCCTCCACACAACCTAAAAGAGCTACGAGGATTCCATGGACAAGTTGCGTACATAAGAAGATTTATCTTAAATCTCTCTGGTTGCTGCAGACCGTTCACTCAGCTGATCAAGAAAGATGTGTCCTTCGTTTGCACTGATGAATGCCAGCAAGCATTTGAAGACATAAAGAGATACCCGATGAACCCTCCAGTCTTGGTTCCTCCAATCACAGGAATACTTTTCCTGATGTATGTTCGAGCAATGGATTACTGTCTGGGTGCCCTCTTAGCCTAGAAGAACAAGGAAGGCCATGAGCAAGCAATTTATTATCTCAGTCGCACAATAATCGGTGCTGAACATTGATACAGCCCGGTAGAAAAAGAATGCTTAGCCCTAATATTTGCCGTCCAGAAAACGCATCATTATATTACGGGCCAGACTATTCATGTCATCTCCAGAGTCAATCCTCTACGAGTTTTGAAGAAGAAGCCTAGTATACTCAACTCCAGACTTGCGACATGGGCGATATTACTAGCACAGTATGATATGGTCTATGTCCCACAAAAGTTAGTTAAGGGTCAAGCCCTAGCTGACTTCTTGGCTGCTCATACAATTCCTGAAACTTCAAAACTCTATGATGAAATTTCTGGCGAAACTTTAGAGACCAACATGATTTTGAAAACAATACTCGTTTGGCGTCTATTCTTTGATGATGCATCTAGAATTGGACCCAACGGTATTATCATTGTTGTAATATGAATCATCCTTGTATCCCCAAAAGGACTAGCTATTCAAAAAGCCTATTGTGAAACCCGTAATTTTTCAGGAATTTTTTTTAATGTGGTTAAATAGAGTTTGTGAAAAATAAAATTTTAAATAATATTTGTGAATTGTTAGTTTAAATATTAGTAGTGTAAAATTATTTTCCAAAATAGTTCATATGGATTTTTGTTTGTTATCCAGACCCAAACCTGGTTCGAATCCGATTTTTGAGACATAAATCAATTTTTATAATAATTTTTAGTTTTTTTTTTAATTATATTCTAAAAAGAAAATTATTTTTATTAGCCCATATTGGAGCCTAACCCTTTTAGCTTAAACCAAGCCTATTTTCTTAAATAAGTATTTGGCCTCAAGCCCATTTCACCTTTTTAAGCATGTAGTCTACAAAACCATTCAGTTGTAATTATTAATTAGTATTTTTAGCCCATTGATTCATTAGACTTTGGGCCATTGGTGCATTCCTTAGGGAATGAATGGAAGGGGTTCATTCAGCAACTTTAGCCATTCATTCATTATGAATGAATGTTTACTTTCATTCTGAAGGGAAACCGATGGACCCCTTCGTTTTCTTTCCAAACCGACCCGAAACCGTCGGGCCTCTCACCTCCCCACCGCCGGCCGGCCATCAAAGCCGTGGTAGTTGGCCTCCCCTACCGGTAACTCCTCCTCCCTCTAACTCCTATAAAAACCCCTTTCCCAACCATTGTTCCCCATTCCATCTTCTTCCCCAAACTCCCACTCAAACACCTAACCCCGACGACAATTTTCCGAAGACCCCCACCGGGCCGCCCCTACTCCGATGCTCCCTCCCCAGCGCCCTTCCCGTGGCCGCCCGGCGACCCGCTGACCGCCGACGGTAGCCCGGCCAGGCCACTGGCAACCTCCCGCTCGTCCCCGTTCGCTTCCCGGGTATCGATCCGCTGCTGTTCGCCCACCACCACGTGTTCCGGGTTTCCGTTGCAGAGTTTTTCGAAATTCTTTCGAAATCGGTTCTGGTAACTCCTGGTTAATCCCATATTATTCTTTTGTCTGTGATGAATTTTGGTCCAACCAAATTCCTCGGGAATTTGAGTTTTTCGGTAACAATACGATTACGTTATCGTTTCGATTTTCCGAAGTTTCTTCGAAAAATTAATTTTTTTGCTGCTGGTTTGGATCTGAATAAATTGGTTTTGAGCACAAAATTAATTCTGTGGATTTCTCGGGATTTTCGAGAATTCTTCGAATATAATTCTGTGTCTTCAAAATTCTCGGGTTTTCCGACAAACTTTCGGGAATAAAAATGGAGATTAGATTTTAATACCTATTAATTTGCTTCTCTTGGTTTCTGTTGGGTTTCGGTTTGGTTCTGTGAGTTTTTATGAAATATTAAGCTTTAAATAGTTCTGTGGATCTCCGATAAAGTTTCGGAATTTCCAATTTGATTTCGGGTTTCAGAATTGGCTTCGGAAGAATTAATTCTGTGGATGTTTATATGTATTTCGGATTTGGGAATTATTTTGCAGGTAATCGGAAGCGTTTTCCCAGTTTTTGGGTTGACCAAAAACAGAGAAAATGCTGCCGAATTTTTTTTGGGAAATTAAATAAATGGTTTTAAAATGATTATTTGGTATATTTTTGGGCAACAACCATAATTGGTTACTGGGCCCCAACGAAATGCAAACGCACCGGTTCAACCGGACGTTGAGGCAGAATAGTTGAAAATGAAATTGGACCAGAGTCTGAGACTCATACTATTTTTACAATTTTATTTAGAATTTATTATTGATAATATTTAATTTTGTAGGCGATTTAAGGGACTAACTTTTTACCTCTTATTTTAATTCGTGTATCAATTTGTAAAGGCATAAGCCCATTCATTTATTTTCTGTAAATTTTGTATTAAGTAGGAAAGGTAGATTTGAGATTTTCTGGATGTTGTGCGAGCACGTAAAACTAGGAATATTAATTATTATAAATTATAATTTAGAAATTCATGATATTTCTCGTTTAAAGGAAAATGTATAGTTTTATATATTTATAAAAATACCATGTTTTCCTAAATAAAATGATAAATACAATTTTTCTGAAAATAGACATAAATCGATGTTTCTAAATTATAACGCACTAGTAAACGCATTTTTGGTTGTGTTGGTTAAACAAGATTAAAATTAACTAGGAAAGACAAATAGAGATTGTAACTAGCACACTTAGTTGGTTTGATACAGATTGATAAGTATAGATGCTCCATTTGTAGGATTACGAAGGCGTAACTAGCAACAACTCGGAACATCCACCGACTCTCAGTTTAAATCAAGGCAAGTACGGTTGTGTTAATTGCAGTTTAATTAATATTAGAATTTTGCATGTTAAATACACAACTGTTACACGTACTCTCTTCTAGAGTAATATCGAATCATTGCATCGGGATAATGGGGAGTAGTGTAGTTATCTATGATCAAAGCCCAATAGTTAATGAATGTGCGAGCTTACACCTCTTCACACGGGGTTAGGCCGGACCGTATCAATAGGATACAATTGAATCATCCTAAACCGGTCATAGATACTGCATACTCAAATTACAATTGTTTTATAGTTGAAAATCATTGTTTCAAAATTATTTAATATTGCAAGTTTCTATTCATTATGCAAATTGTTAATTTTTCATAATTGTACTTGCTCCTTTCCTGACTGGATTCCCCACACCCAATAGGTCCTATTGATGATTCAGAGCTACTGATTAGTAGTTACTACGACCCGGAGCTGTATCCTGCTATGCTCCCAGACGAGGTCCATGGAGATGATGATGACACTTCTGCTTAGTTGGAGTTCTTAGTTTATCTTTTAAACAAATATATGTTATGTTTAAGTTGTGAACAAGCTCTGTAATGAACAAGTTTATTTTATCGTTAAATTAAATGTTGTGGCAATTATAGTTTCAAATGTTGTTGATTGTACCTGCATATGGAATAACAGCTTACTGCCGCCGTCTCAACAACGGTGCAGGCTGGGCATGATCCGAGTCGACCCAAGAAATTGGGATCGGGTCGTGACACCTATTCTCTGGATGAGCCATGCTCTAACAATGTTGCTGAAAACAATACTTTACTCATCGGTCTCCAGTTAGCTAAATACCCAGATATCGACTATCTTGAAGTATACAAAAATTCTAAGCTGATTGTCAACCAGGTTTGAGGTACATATGAAGTTTGGCACCAAGACCTCATCCCATATCGGAAAGCAGCAGTCAAATTGGCTGCATCATTCAAAGGTTTCTATATCGAACATGTACGCCGAGCGTACAATATAGAGGCCGACGTACTTGCTAATCTGGCAGCAGTATTAGCAATTCCTGTGAAACGATAATAGTTAATCGTCATTGCTAATCGAAAATTTTTTTGTATCGAGAATCATTTGAATGTTGAATTCTGCAATTCAGTTAAAGTTTGTATTACTAGTGAAGATTGGAGGGCTCCTTTCATCGACTTTGCGGTACATGACATCTTGCCCGAAGACCTTAAAGAAGCAACAACAATCTGTCGTCGGTCACTTCGATTCTACTATAATCACGCCTCCAAAACACTTTACCGTCGATCCTTTGATGGTATGCTATTACGCTATCTTGCGGGAGATAAAGCAAAACAGATATACGGGAGATAAAGCAAAACAGATATTACGAGAAGTTCACGACGATGTCTGTGGTGCACATTAGCCTGGTCCTAAGCTTCAGGATTGGATCCGATGCATAGGATATTACTGGCCCACCATGGTGGCATATGCGATTGAATATACAAGGAAATGAGGAGTCTATGAGATCCATACAGATTTTATTTTTCAACCATCAGAATTCTTGCATCCGACTGCAGCATCTTGGCCTTTTGAAGCCGGGGGCATGGATATCATCGGTCCCATAAATCCGCCCTCATCTCGAGGACATCGGTTTATCTTAGCTATAATCGATTACTTCTCAAAATGGGCAGAAGCTGTAACTCATCTTCCCAAAATTTTTGAAATATTTATTATTATTATTTATTTGATTTAAATGGTAATTTTTAGAATGTTATAAATAATTAATTAGTTATTTATTACGGTAGATAACTTTAGTCATGGTTAGGAATTGGAGTACTAGGTGACTAGAAATCATCGCACGGATAGTGTAGTTGTGTGCCTTGACTAGTATTTTGGCTCTGGTAGGGAAGGCCGAGCCATAGTGATGTCCTAACTAGGAAAACCAGGCCAAGTTTTGACTTAACCCCTACCGATGATTTAACTAGTTATTAATTGGATTACAGATCTTTAGGAGACCCGGTTGTATCAAGTTGGCCCAGACTGGACCCGTACCAAGCCGAAGCCCATGTAGTCGGGTAGTGCGTCTAAGTCCATCCATGTAGCCGTAGAATTGGTATTTTATGTAGTGGTCCAGTGAGTAAATTTTATAAATGGTAATTATTATATTATTTGTTGATTATTATTTATATATTAGTTATCGAAATGTGATAATATTTTTGGAACACCATTATTGTAATTGGAACCTTGACAGGAAAAAAATATGTATATAAATATATATATATACAAGGATAAATTTATGATGTAAATATTCTAGAAGCATCATAGTATTCTTATTAAAAATATTTTCTAGTTTTTACTAAATCTGGAAGTATATATATATATATATATATATATATATATATATATATATATATATAAATATATATATATATATATATATATATATTTTTTTATATATATATATATTTATATATACATATATATATATATATATATATATATATATATATATATATATATATATATATATATATATTGCTTTGAGTGTATATATATAAAAGTATATATGTACGTATATGTATATATATGTTAACGTATTTTTTTTATATATATGTATATATATAAATATGTATATATATATATGTATATATATATACATATTTATATAACGTATAAATATATATATATATATATATATATATATATATATATATATATATATATATATATGTATATATATAATAAATATGTATATATATAAAAAAAATATGTATATATATAATATGCTTTAGTAAATACAAAGAAAATAGAAAGAGAAAAGGAAACAAAAGAAATTAAAAAAAAAAAAGAAAACCCCAAGCCAAAAGGCCATCGCAAGCCTAGCCAATCGGCCCAGCCCAGACCAACCTCTCTCTTCCCTCGTAGATTAGCAGCCCGACCCCTGTATATCATGCCAATTGTTATATAGAAATCGAGAGGGGGGAGACGGCAGCAAACCAAAACCCTAAACCTTTCCAGCCTCGACCTCAGACACCGGCGCGCCGCCCAGGCGGCTGTGCGGTACCGCAACCACTGTCGACCGGCGACATATGGCCACGCGCGTGCAGGCCACACGGACACAGCCTTCGCGTAGACAGCAGCAGCGGCAGTGCAATCTCCAACTTTGCAACGACGAACCATCACGTACAGTCGATCATTTTCCGATCTGTTTCTTCTGGTATGTATCCGACCTAACCCCTCTAAGGCTCTTCAATTACTTCTTTTTATTTCACAATGAACGCAATGAAAATCGATTCAGAAATCGATAGAAAACTATTAAAAACTGAACAAATAGTTCGTCCCAGACCACTAAATTGGAAGGCGAGTATTGGCCGATCCAGTGGCCGATTTGGCAAATCTTTAGAATAAAGTTTTAGTCAACCTGTAGGATATGGAAACCCCATCATTAGTTTTGGTTCTAGTTTTTTATACAGTAAGATAATCTAGTTTGAAAATCAAGAAAAAATACAAAAAATAGTTTTTGAAAACCTAGAAAATCTTCCGATACGACGTACGTCCCGCCAATCCGGGCGACGTGGTCGCAAACCGAAAGCATCAAAATGTGCGTAATGGCTTCGCGGAAGTGTGGGCTTTGACGAAATTAAAATTGGTTGCGTGTGCGCGACGAATTTGATGCGTATCTGTCAAAATTTACCGTATCGGCCACTTTGCAAAAACTCCAATTACTTTGTGTACATTCGTCAAACCGAGAAGAAACTTACGCCAACAGGACCGTATCATTTTTATGGTCCTGTATGCCAAGTTTGGTCCGATTCTGAGACAGTTGACCGGATTACTGTTTTGCGGGCCCCACGATCCGATTCAACGGGCAATTTTGTGCACGGCCCACCGGAATCCAAAATTGGACATGGGTTCGTATTATCAAAATGAATCTGTAGACATGTAGTTCAAGGAATTTAGATACCATTGACTCTGGCATGCTTTTTGGTGCAAAGTAGGTCTAACGACGGATACCATTTTGGTCCAAAATGACCGTTTTGCCCCTGTGTCTAGAATTGGACTTAAGGACTGTCAATCCTAGCTAATTTAACTTTTCTGAGAAGGTTAGCAATGTTTGTTTCAGCTTTCAAAGACAGTTGTGATAATTTGGATTTTATGGCTTATCAGTTGATGACATTTTGTGGATCTACGTGCAACCACCAGGCACGATACCTTGCCTCCCTCTATAGTTTATTTTTATGCTTATAGTTTTTCCTATTTTTATATGTTATCATCTTATTCTCTAGTTGACGTGAGTTTATCTATATGTTTCCAGCGTTCCATGTTTTACTAGATTATCGTCTTGCTTGTATATCAACTTCGTGATTAGATAGTGTAGTTACACCAGGCTGGTTCTCTTTATAGTTCATGCTAGAGTTGTCCTTACCCGTGTCTTGACATGAGTTGTACCTTGTCTCACCTGTGCCTCGACTCAGTCGTGTCTTGGAATAAGTATGTGTAACTGAACTGCTATTCCTGATTTGTCTTCTTAACCCGTGAGTCCACACTCGGGATGAGGGTATTTGTCTTGATTGATTGTACCTGTGAGTCCACATTCGGGGCGAGGGTGATAGTCTTAAACTAACCTGCGAGTCCACGTTCGGGGCGAGGGTTAGTAATTCATTTGCACCTGCGAGTCTACACTCGGGGCGAGGGTGCATTTTCTTGAACTAACCTGCGAGTCCACACTCGGGACGATGGTTAGTGATTAGTTCAAACCTGCGAGTCCACTCGGGGTGAGGGTTTGGTATTCCATTGATCTCTTGTTTACCTGTTCTTCCAGCAGTTCATTTATGCATAGTTGATCCCGTATCCATGTTCATAGTTACCTATCAGTAGCCACATGTTAGTCTCATTTCTAGTTTTCTGTTTATATCCTGTTTATATTCTTATTCATGATTAAACTGCTAGATAGGCATGTTTTTATGTATTTTGCTATGTCCCCTGAGGACCTGATGATCTCTTCAGGTTTAGTGATTGCATGGAGTTAGTTAGCAGTTCTGGATGGCGGATGATTACAACACTTGTGAGTTTCAGATGATTACGATATTGCTTGCGAGATTCAGATATTAATATCATGTTTATTATCCAGCTCGTGCTTTCCTTTCATTATCATGCGATCTCCTATTTATTGATTCGGTTTATAGACTCTTGTTATATTCTTTGGAGTCTTATCGGATATTTATGCTAGTGGGCTGTAGACCACGACTCATAGTATTCATTCATATTTTATACTCTTATTGTGGATTGAGATATAGATTTGTTTTGCCATAATTTGGCAGTTTACCATGCTCTTGACAGTGTTTACGTATTCGAGTCGGACTGGAGTCCGCTTAGTGCGTAGCTGGCTTGTGCACGTACTTGCATCCAAAAAGCAGGTACGGGTCGTGACAAGTTTTTTTGGTAGCCCATGAAGGCAGAGCATATCGTACCGGTTACGTAACATACTAGTACGAGCCTGTGACTATAACTAAACTTTAGAAATCTTAATCCACACTGCCTTAAAAATTCTTCTAGAAATTCTTTACGTCCTTGAAAACTCCATATTTGCTCTCGATTATACTTTCTTGCTTTCCGTACCATTAATTCTCGTCCCTTTTTATTTCAAGGTGACGAACGTTCGTGCTGTCTAGGATTTATCAAAAGTTCTTAAGTTATAGTATAATATTGTTTGATTATTAAATTTTTGGTTGTTTGATAGATATGGGGGAATTATAGATGACGTATGTCTAGATATCTATGGGTAATGATTCTAGCAACTAGATGGAAGGTTATAAAGTTTTAGTGACATAACTTTGAGGGAGTAATATGACCGAAGGTGGGTAGAAGTCCTCGAGATTTCCTAGTTACAAAATGACTAGGAGAAGGATATAAACTATTTTTGAGGAATTAAATTTAAGGAGATTACGGTAAAGTAGACTTTCTTTTTGCATTTTAAGAAATAGTTATGAATTAGAATTTCGAGGATAAAATTATTTTAAGGAAGGTAGATTTGTAACTCCTCTTCCTGAAAATTTTAAAATATTTTTTATTACTATTTATTTGATTTAAATGGTGATTTTTAGAATATTATAAATAATTAATTAGTTAATTATTACGGTAGATGACTTTAGTCATGGTTAGGAATTGGAGTACTAGGTGAGTAGGAATCATGGCACGGATAGTGTAGTTGTGTGCCTTGACTAGTGTTTTGGCTCTGGTAGGGAAGGCCGAGCCATAGTGATGTCCTAAGTAGGATAACCAGGCCAAGTTGTGACTTAACCCCTATCGATGATTTAACTAGTTATTAATTGGATTACTGATCTTTAGGAGACCCGGTTGCATCGAGTTGGCCCAGACTGGACCCGTACCAAACCGAAGCCTATGTAGTCGGGTAGTGCGTCTAAGTCCATCCATGTAGCTGTAGAATTGGTATTTTATGTAGTGATCCAGTGAGTAACTTTTATAAATGGTAATTATTATATTATTTGCTGATTATTATTTATATATTAGTTATCGAAATGTGATAATATTTCTGGAATACAATTGTTGTAATTGGGACCTTGACAGGAACAACATGTGCATATAAATATATATACAAGGATAAAATTATGATGTAAATATTCTAGAAGCATTATAGTATTCTTATTAAAAACATTTTCTAGTTTTTATTAAACCTGGAAGTATATATAAATATATATATATATATATATATATATATATATATATATATATATATATATATATATATTGCTTTGAGTGTATATATAGAGGTATATATGTATTTATATGTATATATACGTGAACATATATATATATATATATATATATATATATATATATATATATATATATATATATATATATATATATATATATATATATATATATATATATATATAAGCTTTAGTAAATACAAAGAAAATAGAAAGAGAAAAGGAAACAAAAGAAATCAAAAAATAAAGAAAATCCCAAGCCCAAAGGCCATCCCAAGCCTAGCCAGTCGGCCCAGCCCAGACAAACCCCTCCCTTTCCTCGAAGATTAGCAGCCCGACCCCTGTATATCACGCCGATTGTTATATAGAAATCGAGAGGGGGCAGACGGCAGCAAACCAAAACCCTAAACCTTCCCAGCCTCGACCCCAGACCCTGGCGCGTCGCCCAGGCGGCTGTGCGACGCCGCAGCCACCGTCGGCCGACGACAGATGGCCGCGCGGGTGTAGGCCGCACGGACACAGCCTCAGCGTAGACAGTAGCAGCGGCAATGCAAGCCCCAACTTCGCAACAACGAACCATCACGTACAGTGGATCATTTTCTGATCTGTTTCTTCTGGTACGTACCTGACCTAAACCCTTCTAAGGCTCTTTAATTACTTCTTTTTATTTCACAATGAACGCAATGAAAATCGATTCAGAAATCGATAAAAAACTGTCGAAAACTAAACAAAAAGTTCATCGCAGACCACTAAATTGAAAGGCGAGTATTGGCCGATCCAGTGGCCGATTTCGCAAATCTTTTGAACAATGTTTTAGTCAACCTATAGGATATGGAAACCCCATCATTAGTTTTGGTTCTAGTTGTTTATACAGTAAGATAATCCATTTTGAAAATCAAGAAAAAATATGAAAAATAGTTTTTGAAAACCTAAAAAATCTTCCGATACGACATGCGTCCCGCCAATCCGAGCGACGTGGTCGCGAACCAAAAGCATCGAAAGGTGCGTAATGGCTTCACGGATGTGTGGGCTTTGACAGAATTAAAATTGGTTGCGCGTGCGCGACGAATTTGATGCGTATCCGTCGAAATTCACCGTATCGGCCACTTTACAAAAACTCCAATTACTTTGTGCACGTTCGTCAAACCGAGACAAAATTTACGCCAACAGGACCATATCATTTTTCTGGTCCTATATGCCAAGTTTGGTCCGATTATGAGATAGTTGACCGGATCACCGTTTTGCGGGCCCCACGATCCGATTTAATGGGCAATTTTGTGTACGGCCCACCGGAATCCAAAATTGGACATACTGTTAGGTTCGTATCATTATAACGAATCTTTAGACATGTAGTTTGACGATTTTAGAGACCATTGACTCAGGCACGCTTTTCGGCGCAAAGCGGGTCCAACGACGGACACCGTTTTGGCCCGAAATAACCGTTTTGCTCATGTGTCTAGAATTGGACTTAAGGATAGGCAATTCCAGCTAATTTGACTATTCTGAGAAGGTTAGCAATGTCTATTTCAGCTTTTGGAGACAGTTGTGATGATTTAGATTTTATGGCATATCAGTTGATGACATTTTGTGGATCTACGTGCAACCACCAGGCAAGATACCTTGCCTCCCTCTACAGTTTATTTTTATGCTTATTATTTTTCCTGTTTTCATATGTTATCATCTTATTCTCTAGTTGACGTGAGTTTATCTATATGTTTCCTACGTTCCATGTTTTACTAGATTATCGTCTTGCTTGTATATCAGCTTCGTGATTAGATAGTGTAGTTACACCAGGCTGGTTCTCTTTATAGTTCATGCTAGAGTTGTCCTTACCCGTACCTTGACATGAGTTGTACCATGTCTCACATGTGCCTCGAATGAGTCGTGTCTTGGAACAAGTATGTGTAACTGAACTGCTATTCCTGATTTATCTTCTTAACCCGTGAGTCCACACTCGGGACGAGGGTATTTGTCTTGATTGATTGCACCTGCGAGTCCACACTCAGGGCGAGGGTTATAGCCTTGAACTAAACTATGAGTCCATGCTCGGGGCTAGGGTTAGTGATTCGTTTGCACCTGGGAGTCCACACTCGGGGCGAGGGGGCCTTGTCTTGAACTAACCTGCGAGTCCACACTCGGGGTGAGGGTTAGTGATTAGTTCAAACCTGCGAGTCCACTGGGGCGAGGGTTTGGTATTCCATTGATCTCTTATTTACCTGTTCTTCCAGCAGTTCATTTATGCATAGTTGATCCTGTATCCGTGTTCATATAGTTACCTGTCAGTAGCCACATGTCAGTCTCATATCTAGCTTCCTATTTATATTTTGTTTTTATTCTTACGCATGTTTAAATTTCTAGATAGGCATATTTTTATGTATCTTGCTATGTCCCTTGAGGATCTGATGATCTCTTCAGGTTTAGTGATTGCGTGGAGTTTGTTCTGGATGACGGATGATTACAACACTTGTGAGTTTCAGATGATTACGATATTGCTTACGAGATTCAGGTATTGATATCACATTTATTATCCAGCTCGTGCTTTCCTTTCATTATCATGCGATCTCCTATTTATTGATTCAGTTTATAGACTCTTGTTATATTCTTTTGAGTCTTATCGGACATTTATGCTAGTGGGCTACAGACTACGACCCATAGTATTCATTCATATTTTATACTCTTATTGTGGATTGAGATATAGATTTGTTTTGCCATGATTTGGTAGTTTACCATGCTCTTGAATGCGTTTATATATTCGAGTCGGGCTAGAGTCCGCTTGGTACATAGCTGGCTTGCATACGTACTTGCATCCAAAAAGCGGGTGTGGGTCGTGACATAAACTACACCCTTAGCAGAAGTCAAGACAAGCAGTGTCATCAACTTCATCAAGCATCATGTAATCTATAGATTCGGTATTCCTCAGCGAATCATCCATGACCACGGACCTCAATTCATCAGTCAAACATTCACTCGATTTTGTGATGACAATCGAATTAACAATGTTGCTTCGATGTCTTATAATCCTGCAGCTAGCGGATTAGCTGAAGCATTCAACAAAATAATTATCAAGCTTCCCAAGAAATTCATTTCTACCAATAAGTACAAATTGCGCATAAAGCTGGGTGTCACGGACTTAGTGTTTTTGCTAGCACTTCGTCCCGTACGGTGCACTGTCTTTTTCCTCAAAGACCCGTGCATGCCTTCCCAACCCGACTTAGATAGATTGCTAAGAAAATTAGAATAATGGAGCAAAGATGGACTAGTAAGAATCTCCTTATTGTCTTGGTGAATGCTTACAATAAAGGTGGTGAGGAACAAATGAAAGCCTCCCCCTTTTATAAGTGCTCAGAGAGCTTTACCTGGAAAGTCATGGAAGGAATATTCCAAGGATTATTCTTTTCTACCATAACTGGAATGGCATATTCTAGGTTTATTCCCTAGTAACATAAAAGAAAACTTCACGGGCCATCCAGAAGCTTCTTGGGCCTTCTAGAACGATCTTGGGCCTTCCGGAGAGATCTACTATCTTCTAGAACCTTCTGCCATCTTCTAGAATGATCTGGAAGCTTCCCGCATAACCTTGGTTCGTGAAAAGTTATGCAATTAGGCCTCAGGCGGGGTTCAATATTTGGGATATTACATTCTCCCCCACCTAAGGCGTTGACGCCCTCATCAACCATGCTCGCTGAGAAACACCTGGATCTCGGCTTCGAACTGATGCAGCGTATCAGCACGTTCCCAGCTAGACTCGCCATAAGGCATGCCCTTCCATTGGATGAGGTACTCCACATACGGGGATATGCCTTCCCGACGAATAGTCCTCTTGTCCAACACGGCTTCCACCTCCTTATCGAAGGAAGTCGTCATGGTCGCCGTTGGTCGCTTCAAAACTCCTCCCTGGGGATCCTCCAAGTCTTCGTGGTACGGCTTCAAGCAACTGGCATGAAAGACTGGATGGATCTTCAGCATGGCAGGGAGTTCAAGCATGTAGGCCACCTTGCCTACCTTCTTGAGCACGGGGAAGGGGCCTTCATACTTCCGGATTAGTCTTTTGTGCACCTTGCGGAACAACTTGAACTGTTGCAGTTGTAGCTTCACTAGCACCATGTCCTCCTCCTTGTACTCGACCGGCTTTTGCTTCGCGTCGGCCTACTTCTTCATCTTTCTCGCGGCCTTCTCCAGAAATGCTTTGGCAATGTCCGTATTTTTTTAAAATCTGAAGTGAACTGGTTGGCTGCGGGGCTTCTACTCGAGGACCCCGTACTCAGCATGTGCGGGTCAAGCGGTTGGCGACCCATCACCAACTCGATTGGGCAGCTGTGCGACGACTCGCTCCGTTGAAGATTATACCAGAACTGAGCGACGTTGAGGTGATGCACCCAATCCCTTTGGTTGGCACTCACAAAGTGTCGCAAGTACTCCTTGAGTAGCGAGTTGACCCGCTCGGTCTGTCCGTCCGTCTGCGGGTGGAAGCTGGTCGAGAAGTGTAAGTCTGTCCCGAGGATTTTGAACACTTCCGTCCAGGACTTCCCTGTGAAGTGGGGATCTCGGTCGCTGACAATGTTGACTGGGATGCCCCAGAACTTCACCACGTGGCTGATGAAAAGTCGCACGGCCTCCTCTGCTGTGCAGTCCGTTGAAGCAGCACCGAAGGTCACGTACTTTGAGAACCGATCCACCACCACGAGAATGGATCCAAGCACCCCCACTTTCGGCAGGGCGGAGATGAAGTCCATCGATATGCTCTCCTACGGCCGACTCGGCACAGGAAGAGGCTCCAGTAGGCCCCCGGGCTTCTTATGGTCCACCTTGTCTTGTTGGCACACAAGACAAGTACGAACATAGTCCTCCACATCCTCGCACATGCGAGGCCAGTAGTATGTGGCCTCCAGCAGCGCCAAGGTTTGCTTCTGCCCCGGATGAATAGTCTACTTCGTGTTATGGCACTCCTTGAGCAGCTGTCTCCACAAGCCACTCCACCTAGGCACGACCACCCTGTCACCCTTTGTGTAGAGAAGTCCGTCTTTTAGCCAGAACCTTCTCATTTTGTCCTCATTGGCAAGCTTCACTATGGCCAGTGTTAGTGGGTCCTCCATGATACCCATTCGAACACGATCCAGAATGTCCCTCTTGAGCAAGCACACAGATGCGAGCTCGGCCTTCCTACTAAGCGAATCGGCCACCTGATTTTCCTTGTCGGGTTTGTATTGCAACTCCATGTCGAACTCGGCTAGAAAATCTTGCCATCTTGCCTGCTTCGGAGATAGCTTCTTCTGGGACTGGAAGTAGCTCGTGGCAACATTATCCGTCATGACCACGAACTTGGTGTCGAGAAGGTAGTGTCGCCATATCCTCAAGCTATGCACGACCGCAGTCATTTCCTTCTCTTGTACCATGCAGCGCCGCTCAGTATCATTCAACTTGCGGCTCTCAAACGCAATGGGGTGCCCTTCCTGTACCAACACCCCACCGATGGCAAAGTTGGACGCGTCCTTTTGTACTTCGAATGCCTTGGAGTAGTTCGGTAGAGATATGATCGGCTCCTCCGTCACAGCCTGCTTCAGTGCCTCGAATGCCTCCTCGTATCGGGGCATCCAGCTCTACGCCCGATCATTTCGCAGCAGATCGGTCAGAGGCGCTGCAATGGTGGAATATCCTCGGATGAACCGCCAGTAGTAGTTTGCCAGGCCAAGGAATAATCGCAGCTCCGTCGGCCTAGTGGGAGCTTTCCACTCCCGTATGGACTGGACCTTTGCTCCGTCCATCCATATCTTTCCATGCCCAATCCAGTACCCCAAGAACGACACCACTTCTTGTGCAAATGAGCAGTTCTGCCGCTTGACAAAGAGTTCTTCTCCCTCAGCACTTAGAAGACGGTCTTCAAATGCTCGATGTGCTCCTCCATCATGTTTGAGTACACGATGATGTCGTCGAGGTAGACTACGATGAACCGATCCAGGTAGGGATGGAAGAGCTTGTTCATCAAAGTACAAAAAGTCGCAGGAGCATTTGTTAGACTAAAAGGCATAACCATAAACTCATATGAGCCATACCTCATAACGCATACCGTCTTAGCCTCGTCGCCCTCCGCAATTCGGACTTGATAATACCCCGAGCACAGATCAAGTTTGGAGAAGTATCTCGCACCTTCCAATTGGTCGAACAAGTTTGCCACCAATGGGATGGGATATTTGTTTTTGACGGTTACCTTGTTTAATGCACGATAGCCGATGCACAAATGAAGGCTTCCATCCTTCTTCTTCTGGAACAGCACCAATACACCATATGGGGCCTTTGACGTTATGATGAATCCCGCGTCCAGCAGCTCCTTGAGTTGCTTCTTCAACTTATTTAGCTCGGGCGGGGCCATGCGATATGGAGCCATGGCAGGCAGTTTCGTGCCCGGCTCCAACTCGATGGCGTGGTCTACCTCCCTCCGTAGAGGTAGCCTCTGTGGAAACTCCTTCGGCATGACGTTCCCGAACTATACAAGGATGTCATCGATCTCAGGCGAAAGATCCTCCTGCACGGGTGCCTCCTCCGTCTTGAGCACCGCAAGGTAGGTCATCTCTCCGTGTCGCATCCCCATCTTGAGCTGTAATACGAAAAGAGCCTTCACCTTCGGAAACTCGCCTCGTGCAGCTGTCACCATGAACGGAGAGCTCTCTTCCATGATCTTGATGACTCCCAAATACGGTATTAGGACCGCCTTTTGTCGAAGTGAGGAAGTCCATCCCAAGGATCATGTTAAAGTCATCCAGTGGTACTGCCGTGAGACTGGTGACACCCGTCCAGTGTTCCACTTGGATCTTTACTCCTTTGGCCACCTCCTGTACGGGGTGCGCCACAGAGTTGGCTGCCTTTATCGTGCTTGAGTCTTTTTCCAGTACTAGACCCAAGCGTCGGACCTCCGCGTCCGAGATAAAGTTGTGGGTTGCCCCTGTGTCGACCATCGCCCTGGTGTTGTGGCCGTTGATCTTCATGTCCACGTACATCAGCTCTCGATTCGGGGTCTTGGATACTACCGCCTTGCTCTTCAAAGCATTCAATAGGCGCAGGGCACCCATGTGAGCCCCCTTCTTAGGCTCTTTGTCCTCGGCCTCCTCGCCTTGGACCGCGTTCACCCTCTTGTCTTTGTTCGGGCAGTCTCGTACGAAGTAATTTCCTCCGCACAGGAAGCATTCAATCTTTCGCTCCGTCGAAGACTTTGCGTTCGGCTTGTTCTTTGGCGGGCCTCACTTTTTATTGTTCTTCTTTGCTCCCCTACTATTGAACTTGGGGGTAGTCTTTTCCTTGGGCTTTGGGGCATCACTCATGTTTGCCATTGATTGTAAAAGTACAGAACAGTTTTATGGGAGGACTGAACTTAGACTCACAATACAAGCTCGCTTGTACAAAGAAAGCCTAGGGACGAAAACCTAGGTACAGCAATCTAAGTACAATTGTTTATTTTAGATTCTGGGGGGTGACGATAGAGGCTCGGGAATGCGACGGCAGCCCTGCCTTACTCCTTGGACGATCGGTATACAGCCTTGGTTCCTGTGACGAAAGGGTTGGCGTTGACGAAGAAATGCTCTTCCTGCTCTCCTCGTATTGCTCTTCTGGCTTCTCTCTCTCTGGATTGATCTCTGGTTATTGGGGGAGTCTCTCTTTATTTCTTTCTCTGATAGCGTATATGTTACAAGGGAATGACACCTTGCTATTTATAATAGTGGGGGCATCATTAGGGTTTGGATGATTACCCATTCTCAAAGTGGCGGCGGCCTGACGTATAATCAATCGGGACCATTAATTTTGGGTGTGAAGGATCTGGGCCATAAATGGGGATAGTATTGAATCCTGTGAATGATTAATGCTGATTGCTTTAAATCTTTATGATTGGTTGTGTCAAGTTTAGATTTTTTACCACGTGTCCCATTGGCTTGATCATGAATGATATGACCTGATCTCATTAATTATGAGGATAACGTTAAATATGGTCATTGGAATCTGGTAAATCTCTGATTGATCTGCATCCTATAATCACCCTTGCTACCAGCTGTCAAGTCGTGGGGGCCATTGAATCTCTGCCACGTATCTTAATGGTGGACCCTGTCAGAACCGCATGATATCCATGAACCGCATTAAACAGCGTCTCAGTGAGCCGCATAGGTATAGTACTTGCGAACCGCATGGGATAGTTTTTCGGTGAGCCGCATAGGTATAATACTTGCGAGCCGGATGGAATGGCTTCTTGGTGAGCCGCAGGAAGGTGATTCTCACCAGCCGCATGAAGCTGTTCTTCACTGGAGCCGCATAGGAGTAGCCACGTGTCAATCTTGGATCGAGTCAGAGATTTTCTCCTATTCCCAAAGAGTTTGTCATTATGACAGGACCATTATGACACTTCATGTCAGAGCCGTCAGCTGTCAAATCATGGCAGAGCATTGAATAGGGCTATTACTCGATGGCCAGCTGTATAAAGGAGTCCCATGGGGACACGTGGTGTTGATCGAGCCACATATCTCTGTTGGTCGTATGTGAGCCGTATGTACTTCTGAACTGCATGCGGCTAGGGGCTCTTTGAACCGCATAGGACTGTCCCTATGTAAGCCGTATGGACTCTCCTGTCCCGAGCCGCATGAGACTAAGAGTCTCTCTGAACCGCATGGGACTGCTCCTGTATGAGCCGCATGGGGTTCTCCTGTTCCGAGCCGCATAGATCATCATTCTGATATTTTCCATGCTTCTACAAGACCCCCTTCAAAGTTTTCAATTTGCAAAATTGAAATACTTTGAATAAGAAGCATGGCCTTTGCTGACCGCATAGATGATTCAGCCGCATGGATTTATCTGGCCGCATGAACTGTAAGGCCGTATAGACTTTTTGCCACGTGTCCCAACCACGTGTGCAAATCTTCTGCATTAAATGCCCTTGATTCGTCGCCTCTTGGGAGAGGATCCCAAGGGTCAGTTTTGTTTTGACCGAAGCATTTTTTCCTTTATTCTTTTAGGCGGCACGTGGATCGAGGCATTTGTTTGATTTTTCAAGCCTTATTCGCCTATAAATAGGAGTAATTTTATTCTTTGAGGGTTTCTTTACCTTCTCTCTTTTGCTCGAACTCCTTGTTGCCGACTTCCTCTTCGTTTTCTCCCATCAACGATCGGCAATGGCTCCCAAGAAGACTGCCGCTGCTACGGACAAGAAGGCCGCATCGTCGTCTGCGGCAGCGAAGGGCAAGAAGGTCGCGTCTTCATCGACGGCGGCGGTGAACGTGGTGGCTCCTCCGACGGCTGACGTGCCTATTTTTCACCCCGACGTTCACCCGCCTATTGCTGGTAGGACCATCAACATGAACTGTCATGGCTACGCCGCATATCTTATGCGCGAGCCTATATTTCCAAGTATGCTGCGTGTCCGACTCATGTTCGGGCCGCATGGGATATGACCCAGGTCTGAGCCGCATGAAAGTTGTAGTTTGCAGCCGCATAACTACTTCATCATCAGGGCCGCATAAGCTTATCTGGACTTGGACCGCATGAGCTCTTTCAAACTGAGCCACATAAGCTTATTTCGAACTGAACCGCATAAGATCATTCGACCTAAACCGCATAAGTTCATCCGCACTGAACCGCATGGGCTCATCCGAACTGAACCGCATAAGCTCATTCGGACTGACCCGCATGAGATCTTTCAAACTTAGCCGTATGAGGCTATACTGAGCTCAGCCGCATAAGCATCACGTAGTTTGTGTTTCAGCTATCTTTTTGACTTGTTTCTTTTGTTTTTCTTCAGTGAATCTGCCAGTAAATCCTGCAGGAGAACTTATAGTGGGCTCAAATCAGTTCGCCTTCGGCGTGCGTCTTGACAACTTAATTAAGCATGTGTTGAATCAATTCCCTGTTGATGAGCCTTCGGAGAGGTTAAACGCCATCGAGAATCAGACCCTCCATTACCTCCGTTCCATGATGAATACTGGGAAGCTGGATGGATTATACCTGAAGCCTTTATTCCTCTTTGGAGATGCTTTAATCATAAAGAATCCCCGAGTATTAGAGATTTCCGAGAACTGGGATTTTTCTTTGGATGGGGTGGCGATCCATATTCCTCTCATGGAACGTCATTATCCTCTGTCGTGGTTCAATATGGTGTTGCTGGACAAGAAGATGGTGTGTAACTTAACTCCTACCCAATCAGGGATGTTGATGGGTAACATCCATTATAACCCGAACATGCGGTCAGCGTATGCGGGTAAGGATTCCGTCCTCCGGTACATGATGGGTCTAGCCCCGGGCTCTTTCATTAATGTATACGGTCCCAACTTCACACTCACTCAAGCTGATACCTTCCTGAATCGGCTCGCTCGTAAGAAATCTTATCCTGTTGGCAGACTGGCATTGCTGAACTGGATAAACCCTACCTCTTCGTGGGCACAGTTGACCACTTGGGTTCTGTAGACCTATGGAACATTCCTGCGGGAGGTGGGACTTTATCATGCCATTCGGGGCGCTTGTCACGGGCTTCCTATCAATAAACCATTGTTCACGGTGCTCTTGGAGATGTATAATCGGCGAACGGGTACGTTCTTTGCGCCCGGAGGAGAGTTGGGTCTTGCTCTCCATAAGATGTATACTGTCTCTAAACATCCGTGGGGGAACGAGCCTTTTGAGGTGTATACCCCGTCGAATGAGGAGTTCGAGGACTTGAACCGGCGATTCCCAGGTTTTGTTGCGGTGTATCAAGAGTTGTTGTGCCATCATAGTGCTTGTCACCAGATGGCTATAAAAAGGAGGATAGCTCAGAAGGGACCGCTCCCCACACTACATCCTGGGTCAATTATCTTTTTAAAGTTGATCCTTCTGGCGGGGTTACTCCTCGAACCCCTCGAACCCAGGGAAAGATAGAGGACCTGATATCGGGCGTCAAGAAGTCGCGGTCCAAGAGCGACATATTCGGAAGTCAATCTGACTCTCTCAGCTATTTTTACTATGGCACCAGGCCGATGTCAGAGAAGGCACTTCTGGCTAGATTTTTAATGATATGGCTACGGAACTGCGTAGTCTCGGGGGGAGCAGGTTCTATCGAGAGGATCGGTCGCCACTTCATTCTCCCTGCCGTTAAACTGGTATTTGGAGTTAGACTGGCCCTTCTTCCTGCTATGGTGTGTAGCATACACCATGGTCTTCGAACATTCTCGTCCAAGGTTATTGCGCGCAAGAAGACGCAGGATTTTGAGCGCATAGAACTGCCTTTCCACTATTTGATGGGGTGGTTGGCGATGCACTACAAGTCTTTGATGGGACCTGGAATAGCGGAAGATGCTACAGATGAAGACGCTTTTCTTTTTAAATGCCATCGCCGGTCTTGGGAATACAACACTATGCCAGCTTGTCGGAGGGCGCTGGCGAGAGTGGATGGGTGTGACTTTTTTGTGTCTGTTCCTCATTTTTCTGATGAGGAAGTGAGGAAGGTATACCTTGATGGTACCAGACCTTCTCACTTTCTGTCTCCGAATATGCTCACCTGGTTGCGCAACATCCGCCCTGCGCATCTGGTTTATCGCAACCGCGATAATGTGTACTTGGAGCCTTACCTACCTAGTAGGTTTTCCCATCAATTTGGTTATAGCCAGTTATTCCTTGATTGTCCCAACCCTTTTTTGGGATTTGAAGGTAGCGTTCTTGATGGTGTCAGGGCGTGGAATTATTATGACGCTTATCATACTCGGGCCAGCTTCTCGGTCCCCGATGCTAAGGCACCGTGGGAAATTTTATACGTGGCTGCTTTGTATCATGTTATGGCGAACAAGCCTCCTGTTAACTTCGATCCGAGTACCAGTTTCATCGTGGGTACCGGTTTAGAGGAGAAGCCCAAGGGGGCTAAGGCTAGAAAGCAACTAGCGCTCCAGACTCCCCTCCCTGAATCAGAACCTTTCGAGTCGGTTGAGGAGGAGGATGATCATGATAGCGAAGACTCCCTTTCTGGTGGGGGTGAAGAAGTAACGGATCAACCGCTTCCCACACCCGATGAACTGGCGGAAGATCCGTTGCTTACTACACAAGAGCAAGTAGTGAGGGAAGAACAGCCTCCAGCTGTGTCTGGTCCCTCACGTAAATGAGTCAGACGCGAGTCTTCTGACAGCAGAGCAAGCTTTTTCGTGAAGAGAGCTGCCGTTAGGTCTCGTGGATTACTTATTACCGAGAGGGATAAAGGTACAGATGCTGTTCCGGAGGTAAGACCAAGTCGGAGCCATCTCTTTGTTGTAGTTTTCTTTTTTCTTGGAGATATGACTTAATCACTTTTCTTTATAGGCGTCTGATGAACCGGCCTCTCCTGAACCGTCTACTGCCCCTGGAGTTGATCCGGCCCTTGCTGCTTTGATTAACGACATGTGTGCCGCGGTCCTTTCTGTGGGAGCTCTCTCAGCGGCGGCTGGAAGCTCCCAGGTTGCTGAGGCCTCGGCCCGGGGTGATGAAGGTTTCCTCGGGCCCGTCTCCGAGATCGTTGAACTTCAGCAAGACGACGCCGATCTCGTTGCATCCCTTCCCGAGGGTACAGGGGCGGAGGAGCCTATTATACCTGACTCGGAGACTGTTGGTGAAGAGGCTGCAGTGGCTGTAGGCGAACCTCAGCCTCCACACTCCTTCACTGGTAAGATAAGCCAAATATTGACTAGTGAGGGGGCTTATTTGCTATATCAACATATCCTCCGAGTCAAATCGATTCATTGTTGCCTTGGCCCTACAGGTCCTGACCCTTTACTTCCCACCGCGGATGTTCTTGGGGAAGGCTCGGTCTGCCGTGATCTGGGAGAAAGGAGCGTTCCCTCTCCTTCGCCGTCTCATGTCGAGGGGCCTTCTGCCAACCCCGGGCAGATGGGAATGGAGCTGGCGATGGTTTCCACCTCATCCTTTGCTGATCATACGGCTCCGGAGATTGACCTCTCGACCCTGCCGAGCATTCAAGTTATGTGGGCCGCTGAAGAGGAGTTGGCCGCTGTTCATGCGTCCTTCCGTATGGAGTTTGTTTCTCTAGTGGCAGGAGCGGCAGATTCTGTTGCATCTTCTTCAGCGCTGCCAGCCATACTCCCGTTGACACCGGCTTCCTCGGAGGCTCTGGACGAAGTGACGCAGGATATGGTCGACAGCTTCTATCGCCACTTAAAAAGGGGCGTAGACGCTACTATAGAACGGGGGACCCCTTTCTCTCTATCTCTCCGGTGCGCTCGGGGTCAGGTTGCAACTTTGAAGTCCCTTCCTGGCGGGGTGGGGTTGGCTGCACTCCTGGAGCCTAAGTTGGCAGAGGCTGATCAGCTTGTGACCCAATTGCTGGCGATACGGCAGGCGGGTTTACCTACTGCGATTGAACGGGAGCGGGGCTTCCTAATTGCTGCTCGGGATAGGATCAAGCTCGCTCGAGATACTGTCGGGCCCGTTGTACAGGGAGACCTTGACAAGTTCTCCGCTTCGTACGACAGGCTGGGTCGTCGGTGTCAGGCTTGTCGTGCTCAGGAAGAGTCTGCTTCTCGTGGAATTGCTGACACGAAGGAGCAGATTCTCGCACTCCAGAAGGAGTTGGCCTTCTTAGAGTCAGAGCTGAAGGCTGCTCAGACGGAACAGGAGTCAATCGTTCGGGAGGCCGAGAAGGTTTCCCGATCTTCTGTTAACCTGGAGCGGGCCTTTAAGAGATTCGAGGATAACTGGCAAGCCCATGCTCAACTGGAGGACGAGGCGGTGCTGACCCAAGAGGCGGAGCGTCGAGCTACCCAAAGGTTTGAGCGGTCGGTTGCCTTGCTGACGGACCGTCTCAGGGCGTTATGTGCCCCGGAGCAGTGATCAGCTTTCTGTTTTCTTTTGCTTCTCTTTTGTTTTCTTTTTCTTTTTGTAAGGGATGTGATCCCAAATGATGTAGCACTTTGAATTTTGAATAAATGAGCATGTTTCAACTCATCTTCTCTTTCTTGTACTTGTGGCGTTTGTGGAATTGGACTTTCTGGGGGATTATTTGTGGACCTGTTACCCTAGGCATACCTTGGTTTTAGGTACGTATAACAAGTTTGGTCAGGATATCTGGAACAGCCATGGCAAAGTGGTCATGGGTGCTCTCGGTATTGGAAAAAAGAATGCCGTAGAGCAGCTGGGCTCCCGGGACATAGTGAGATGGTGGATTTATGCTAAAAAGCTTAGCAAAGGTTATTTGTGGACCTGTTACCCTAGGCGTACCTTGGTTTTAGGTACGGATAACAAGTTTGGTCAGGATATCCGGAACAGCCATGGCAAAGTGGTCATGGGTGCTCTCGGTATTGGAAAAAAGAATGCCGTAGAGCAGCTGGGCTCTCGGGGCATGGTGAGATGGTGGATTTATGCTAAGAAGCTTAGCAAGGGATATTTGTGGACCTATTATCCTTGGCGTACCCTGGTTCAGGATACGGATAATGGGATGAAAGGAAACCAACATATTTGCTCAGAGGTTATGAAAACATGGCAAACATGAGGGTTTTACCGTGGAATCTTCCTGCTCAGAGGTAATGAGAACATGGCAGGGGAGACTTCACGGAAGATATTCGTGGTCAATAGCGGACATTTGTGGTCAACGGAGGATATTTGTGGTCAACAGAGGATATTTGTGGTCAACAGAGGACATTTATGGTCAACAGAGGACATTTGTGGACCTATTATCCTTGTCGTACTCCGGTTGTGGGTACAGATAATAGGTTGAAAGGGGACCGACATACTTGCTCAGAGGTAATGTGGACATGGTAAGCATGAAGGTTTCTTCGACGGAGCCTTCCCACTCAAAGGTAATGAGGACATGGCAGGAGTGGGCTCAATGAAGAGGGGGTACATAGAACGAATCAGAGGTAGAAGAACGTGGAAGTTCTATGCGAGGGGGCGGTTTATTTTTGCTGGAAGTGAAAATGACTCAGAGGTAATGAGGACATGGCCGTTTCGAAAATTTGTGGATCGATTACCCTTTTTGTGCACTGGAAGCGCGGGTAGTGGATCATGAGGGAGGATCTCTTCCAGGAAGAAAGTTCAGAGGTATAATCATATATGACTTACTATCTGAAAGAGTGACCGAAATGTGAGTTCAGAGGCACCAGCGGGAACATGACTCGGTAATTTAGAATATTGAGAAAGTGTGAGTGCAGCGGCACCAGCGGGTACATGACTCGATACTCTGAAATGTTGTGGATGTGAGTTCAGCGGTACCAGCGGGTACATGACTCAATACTCTAAAATGTTATAGATGTGAGTTCAACGGTACCAGCGGGTATATGACTCGAGGATCTTGGAGAGAATATCGTTTAGACATAATATTTCTTCAGGAACATGCCGTTGACGGGCAACATGAGCAAGTCTCCATTTTGTTTTGCGAGGCGGTAAGCACCGTTAGAGAATATTGTCTCAATGATAAATGGACCTTCCCACTTTGGCTGGAACTTGCCGGCGGTCTTGTGAGTCATGACCATCGGCCTCCGGACTGCCAGGACGAGATCATCCACCTGGAATGTTCTGATTTTAACCTTCTTGTTGAAGGCTCCAGAGATGCGTGCTTGGTATAGCTCGATTCTTTGCTGAGCCAGGAGGCACTTTTCATCTAAGGCCTCTAACTCTTGTAGCCGACGTCGGTAGTTATCATCCGTCGTCAACTGATGTGTGAGGGCGACGCGAAGTAAGGGGATCTGAGGCTCTAATGGAAGAACTGCCTCGCTCCCGTATACTAGGGAGAACGGTGTATTCTCGGTGGCTGTTCGGACTGTAGTACGGTACGCCCATAAACACTCGCCGAGCTTCTCGTTCCAGTCGTATTTGTTGGAGGAGACAAACTTCTTGAGGAGCTTGATGATTGTTTTGTTGAATGCCTCTGCCAACCCGTTCGCTGCCGGGTTGTATGGTGTCGAAGCGACATTCTGAATATGGTACTTATCGCAGAACCGATAGAATACGTGGCTTGTAAACTGCGGACCATTATCATGGATGATCCTTCGGGGCAGTCCAAAGCGGTAGATGACGTTATGCTTAAGGAAGCTGATCATGTTTGAAGTCTTAACTTCTGCGAGTGGGACAGCTTCCGCCCATTTGGAGAAGTAATCAGTGATCGCGAGTATGAAGCGATGTCCTCGGGAGGAAGGTGGGGTGATTGGACCAATGATATCCATTCCCCATACTTCGAATGGCCAGGACGCCACTGTCGGATGTAGGAATTCAGATGGTTGGTAGATAAAATCGGCGTGGATTTGGCAGGCTTTGCACTTTCGTGCATAATCTATCGCGTCTGCAACCATCGTGGGCCAATAGTAGCCCATTCGTCGAAGACGATCCTGCAATTTATGACCGGGCTGGTGGGCCCCGTAGACACCATCATGAGCTTCTCGGACGGCTTCTTTAGCTTCTGTGTTTGACAGACACCGAAGCAGTAATCCGTCGTAGGACCGGCGATACAGCATTTTTATCTCTGTATCGTAGAAGAATCTGAGAGAATGCCGTCTGATGGAAGTGGCTTCCTTTGGGTTCTCGGGCAGAATGTCGTAGACGACGAAGTCGATGAATGGTTGTCTCCAATCTGTGGCATCATCGATCGTCTGGGCGGAATAACTCGCCACGAATTGAACATTGTTCTTGGGACAGACCAGTTTGTAGCCTATTACATCCACTGATTGGCGATCATAATTTGGAACTGCAAGGGAAGCGGCAAGACCAGCTAGGGCATCGGCTTTGATATTTCGGAGTCTGGAAACGTGTTCGATGAAGAACCCCTCGAACGATGAGATGATGTCAATCGCTATTTGGTGATAGGGGATCATGTCTTCGTGGCGGACCTCGTATAATCCCCGGATCTGATTGACGATTAGTTGGGAACCGCCGTATGCTTCAAGGTATTCTACCCCCAGCTCTCTTGCAAGTTGGAGGCCAATGGCCAGAGCGTTGTACTCGGCCACATTGTTAGAGCATGGCCCTGTGAGGGAATAAGCACGGTTGATCACCAATCCGGTAGGGGAGACTAGCACTACCCCGACTCCGACGGCTATATTGCCTTTAGGTCCGGTCCTCGAAGCACCGTCGAAGAACATTCGCCATATATTATCGTGAGAGGTTGCATGCGAGTCGGCGACCTCATCTGGAATCTCTTCATATATTCTGGAAGACTCCGAGCCCGGGTGGGCTGCTAAGAAGTCTGCCAGGGCTTGACCTTTGACTGCCTTTTGTGGGACGAAGATCATATGATAAGGGGACAGCAATATTGCCCATGTAGCGAGGCGAGAGCTGAGTGCCCCTGGTTTGGTCATGAGGACCCTGAGAGGGTTGACTCGTGAGATCACATGTATCGTTTGTCCGGTGACATAGTGTCGTATTTTCTGAATGGCGAACACCAGGGCGAGGCATTCCTTCTCCACAGCGGTGTATCGGTGCTCTAGTCCAATCATCATTCGACTGAGGTAATATATGGCCTATTCATGGCCTGCGTCGTTGTTCTGTGCCAGCAGAGCCCCGAAGGAGTGTTCTATTGCTCGTACATAGAGCAAGAATAGTTTTCCAGGAACCGGGGCCACCAAAATTGGAGGATTTGACAAATATTCTTTGATGCTGTCGAAAGTACGCTGACATTCCTCGTCCCACACGAATGAGACTCCTTTCTTTATGAGGTGCGTGAACGGTCGGCATCGCCCGGAGAGGTTGAAAATAAACCTCCTGATGTAGGCTAGCCTCCCTTGGAGGCCTCTGAGTTCGCAGAGATTTCTCGGGGGACCCATCTCCATGATTGCTTTTGTCTTCTCAGGGTCTACATGGATACCCTTTGTAGTGATGATGAAGCCTAAGAACTTCCCACTGGATACGCCCAGAAAGGACTTCGTAGGGTTCATTTTCAAGTTGTGCGCTCGCATTAGGTCGAATACCGTCCTTAGATCCTGCAGATGGTCTCCTTTACAGCGGCTCTTAACGACTATATCGTCAACGTAGCACTCTACTGTCTTGCGTAAGTGGTCTCTGAAGATGATGCTCATGGCTCTTTGATAGGTGGCGCCGGCATTCTTCAAACCGAAAGGCATGACTATGTAGCAGTACGTGCCAATTGGCGTACGAAATGATGTATGCTTTTCGTCATCAGGAGACATTTTGATTTGGTTGTACCCCGAGAAGCCATCCATGAATGACATACGTTCGAAGCCGCAGGTATTGTCGATCATGATGTCTGTGATAGGAAGGGGGAATTCATCTTTGGGGCATGTCTCGTTCAGATTGCGGAAGTCGATGCAGATTCGAATCTTCCCATTCTTCTTGAGGACGGGTACTATGTTGGTGACCCAGTCTGGATGTTGCTCCTCACGAATGAAGCCGCTGGCTATCAGTTTGTTGACTTCGGCTTCGATTGCATCCATGATGCCTGGGCGAAAGCGTCATTGTTGTTGTTTGACTGGCTTTGCATCTGGCCGAATGTTGAGTTTGTGAAGAGCGATGTCGGGATTTAACCCTGGCATGTCTTCATAGCTCCAAGCGAACACATCAATGTATTATCTGACAAGTTCTAGCAGCGACTCCCGTTCTTCGTCTGCTAGGCTTTTACTGACGAATATTGGTTTTGGAGAAGATTCGCTGCCGAGGTCAACTTGTATAACCTCATCTTCAGTAGGAGGTTCTCTCAGTTCGAACCGCTTTTCCCATTGTGCGTCCAATTGCTGGGCCCACGGCTCTAGCTCGAAGATTTCGGGGATGTCTTCGTCTTCTTCGTAAGCGTCGGCGAATGTCATATTGACTGTCATGACTTGTCTGAACACATCTCCGATGCTGGTATCCGAGTTCGAAGTTGGTGATCCAGTTGAATGTGACTGCCAGTCGCATTCTTCATCTGAACTCTCGGGAGTTGTAGTAGGCATTACATACCCCAACCCGCATCGAGTTTTGCTATAGTAGTCTCGTGGTTTGCCCTTCGGAACTGGTGGCTTCAAAGGTAATCGTCGCCCAGTGCCGTAGTTCAAACCTGGCGTCGTCTCCAGATCATACCCCTGTTTCTATATGAGATATTTGGATTGGGGGCTATAGAGATACAGAGGCAGTCTCCCGGCATCTGACCCGAGGTCGGCTTCCTCTATGGTGAGGGGATGCGGGTTGTTCGTCCGGCCGAAGATGATCGGATGATCCCCTCCCTCGATTATTCGGTAAGCATCTTCTACTGGAGTAAGCTGGATCGCGGTGTACACATTTATCACTTGTGTGTGTAGGTGAGTGCCTATACCGTGTTCCATAGCATACATTGTACATAGCTTATTGAGCTTGGTGTAGTTCAAAGATAACCCTTTATTGATGAAGTAAGGTATCTTTTATAGGGGGATTACATCATCTGCGGAGGGAACATCAGTATGGACGGCCACGTACTTGGCTAACTCTGGTTCCTCTTCGGCTACCCCCTGTGTGAATAAAGACTGTGAGGATGTCCTGGGAAGCTTGATTGTCAGTGGTTCAGTTGATGGAATAGAGCGTGGCGTTGTTGGCAGACTAGCGACCCCCAGTTTGGCACTTGATGTAGGGCGAGGAGTGGCCGGTTCGCTAGAAGTGTCAGACCTCGCATCGAGGTGACGACCCTTCTTGGAAAGGCGTATCGTCAGTGGCCTATCGGAGGGATTGAGCTTCTCCATTTGGGGTTGACCGACTCTAGGCAGTCTGATTGTCAATGGCCCCATTGTAGGTCTCGACACTTGGCCTGACCTTGGCAGCCGAATTATCATCTGCTCCTCCTACGTCGAGAGGCTGATCGCGTCCTTCCGCAGAGTGGCAGTAAGGGGCGCGGACTTGCCTGGCTTGCGAGCTTGGAGGTGGATTGTCAGAGGTTCTTCTGATCCTGTGGCCATTTCGATACCAGCTTGTTCTTCATCAAGGTGCCTCTTTGACTTTTCGTATAGGCAGGAGTCTGAGTAGTAAGATTCGACCCCTTTAAAGGGATCGATATCAGCAAATTTCGTCCTTACGAAGCCGTGTTTGTCGACATATTTGAAGCATTGGTGTAGCGTGGAAGGCACGATCATATAATCGTGTATCCATGGGCACCCCAAGAGGATGTTGTAAGAAGTGTCTGCATCTATGACGTAGCAGGTGACTTCGGATTGGAGATCGCCAATCTGACACTTCAGACAAATCTTCCCGATTGGGTAGCTCCTGCCCGAATTGAAACCGCTAATGGCGGTGTTTGTAGGCGTCAGATGATGCATTGGGATGCGAAGATGATGTAGCAGACCCTTCGGGATGATGCTTATAGAAGAGCCAGGATCAATGTGCATCCGATCCACTTTCACATTGTCGATGTATCCCGTATAGTATAGCGGGCGATCATGTAGGTTGGTCTTGATGAGAATATCTTGCGGAGTGAAGACGATGTTGGGCATTGCTCCCGTGCAGGCGCTGTCTTGGAGATCTGCAGGCGGATTTTCTCCTGTGAGGTTGACTTGAGCCAGGAATGCGTCGGCATTTTGGAGTGCATCGCTCAAACCCGCACGAACATCCTTGGAGAGTCTCAGGAGCTCGTATAATGACAACTTGGCCGGTGTGTTGGCCAATTGTGCCAAGATGTCAAAGTTGTAGGGCTTTTCCAACCCTTGGGCTGTCTCTTTTCGGAGGGATTTGTCGAAGCGAGTCTCCCTCGGCCTAGGCTTGTCGGTCGTCGAAGGCTGAGCCGGTCCCGGAGCATCAGTTGTAGTGTGTTGATGATTTTCGGCTGGATTGTCAACCACAGGTTGGGATTGTGCTTCGGACCGCGTGACGACGGCTGTAGCTTCCTCGTTGTCTGCCGAAATTGTGTGGCAGGTCCTAACTTTTCCATTTTTCTTTTTATTAGTAGAAGAGGGTGTGGGTCGAGTCACTTCTGACACCAAGTCTGGATGGATCCACATGACCTCCCCTCGTGATGTAGTGAGGGGCACTAGACCGGTAGCCTGATCTCAGGGAAGTGAAAGATTGGTAATCTCCATTGTCGCTAGAGGGACGGGGACCACCCCGTCTTGAGTCTCCGTCGGCGGGAAGCTGTCGAATTGTACGGACACCATATTGGCCGCCACGGTTACCTCTTCGAAATCGATGGCCAGAGCGTTCGAATCGATGAGGTTCTGGATGTACCATTTTAGCTGGTAGCAATCGTGTGTAGCAAGATGAACATAGCGATGATAATGGCAGTACTTTGGATTCTCCATCTCTGCCGGCCGTGGTTTCCGTCTTGGTGGAGGAAGCTGAATTCTGTCCCCTTGTATGAGCATGTCCAAGATGGGCTTGACGTGACTGTCTTCGAAGGAGTAAGTGATTTACGGCCATTGTTTGTCTGCGGGCTTCGGCTCAGGTTTTTGTGCTGTATCGGCCACCATAGCCTGCTTTCCCTTGCTGTCCCGATTGTTGGAGGGGCTACCCCCATTATCATTGTTGGGATGCTTGCCCTTGTTTTCTCCTTCTGAGATATACAATCCCAGTTGGCGAGCCTTCTTCAGTCGTTCTTCGGCGCTTGTGGCGCTGATAATGAACGTCTTCCAATCTTTGAATTGACTTTCGCCCATCCAGAGACTGATCGTTGGAAGCAGTCTCTTTTGGCAAATTTCAATCAAAGAGAAATCTGGATTTTCGGAGGGCAGCTTCATGGCGGTTTGGCAGAACCGCTCAATATAGTTCCTTGTCAACTCCTTCTCCCCTTGGACGATGTCCATGAGGGTGGACATGGTGACGTCCTGCCCTACTTCGTAGAATCTCTCCAAGAACAGGCGCTTGAAGCCGGCGAAGGAGTAGATGCAGTTGTCCGGCAGATTGCGATACCAGTCGAAGGCGACTCCTTCCAATGCCCCAATGAATAATCGCGTAAGGATAGCATCATCATGGGGCAGATGGTCGGTGGTGACCTCGAAGTAAGTGATGTACCGACTTGCTGAGGTCTTGCCATCGTATGGGTTGATATTGAACGGCTTATATTTTGGTGGGAATGGCATATCCCTCCATTCGGCAGGGTATGGTTGTCGCATTCTGAGGTCTTGAGCGTTTTCTCGGGCATGGAACATGGCTCGAAGCTCCTGGACCTCTTTTCTTACTTCTCGGGCCTCATCTGTTACGGTAGGGGCTGTTATTTCGGGAGGATTATTGCCCGGGTTTGGTGTTGCTGAGTTCGAGTCCGCATTGACCGTGGGACCCGTGCTCGTTTGGCCAGGCGTTCCTCCTTGCAGAGTTGGAAGAGCGGCTTTGATTTTATCTACAGACTTGACCAAGGCCTGCAGTATAGCCTCCAAAGTGTCGATGCGTTGGCGATCGCTGGAACCACCTTGGTTGTTGTCCGCCATGAACACCGTCCTTACATGAGGAGTGATAGAAGGAACAGTGGAGGATGTGCCCTCCGAGTCGTACCCATGCACCGAGAAGTCATCGGGGTAGGTGGGAATGTTCTCTTCGGGCTCGGACACGGAGGGGACGGTATCCCCAGCCTCGGAGCTTGCTTCATCTTGAGAGCCATGGATGTCCTCGGGGACATCAGCGTCTGTTGTACCTGATGGGAGAGTTGTTTCCCCGGGCTTGGCTCCTTAAAATATCGGATTGTTGTGTATGTTCAGAGGAGTGCTACCCCCAGTTCCCACGACCCCCAGCGATGTGGATGATGAATTTCCTATTACAGCAGATTTTGTCCTTGAACGGGTGTGTTGGAATATTCCGGTGGAGGACAGCCGTTTAGACGACGGTTTCTTAGCTGCAGTGGTTGATATCTTGGGGCTGGAGGTGCTTGTCTTCTTTCCTCTCCCCTCGGCAGAGATTTTCTGAGTGGAATTGCAGGAGACAACAGGAGGTGCCTCGTCCTCTGAGCTCGGATGCTGTAGTCTTTGGAAGACTGACGGCCGATCTTTCGTTGCTGCCGCGTTGTTGCAACAGCAGTTGACGATGATTTGGGTGCAATGATGTCCAAGCGAGGACTCTTTACACGCCGAGGCCCCTTCTCTTTCCTTGCGCTTGTGGAGGATCGCCTCACGCAGGTCAGAGGAACCACTTTGTCCTTCTACCGCCGGGGGCTGGACTCGAGCGGTTCTATACAACTTCCCATCAGAGGCCCGTGTGATAATCAATGGGACGCTCCGATAGTTAGAGGTTGAGACAGCTGCCTAGGCTTGGTGAGCTCGCGCTGCCCTAGACTTCCTCCTTTTAGCACTTGCGGTTGCGTAATAGGAGGAGTCCAAGTTGAATACCACAGAGTCTGGCTTATCATCCAGAGAACCATCAGGGTCAGGACCGCATGAGAGACGGTCGAAGACTGATCGAGAGAAGCGTGGAACGGACGCTATGCGGCTAGAATTGGGTACCGTGCAGGCTGTCTGCATGCGGTTGTCTTCTGCCGTTGGATGAGTTATTTTTATGCGGCTAGGAGTCACGACCGTGCAGGCTGGCCGCATACGGTTGGCAATTGTGGCCGCATGGGTTTTCTGCAAGCGATTGACTTTCTTAGCCGCATGAGTTTCATCCATGTGGTTGGCAACTGTAGCTGCATAAGCTATGCGGCTGACAGATGTGGCCGTATGAGTTTTCTCCGTACGGCTGGCGGATGTAGCCGCATGAGCTTTCTCCCTGCGGCTAATACCCTTATGCGGCTCGGATCTCATAGAGTTCCTCTTTGCCCCTGCAAGTCCAGCATCATAGTATTTACTTCTGCCGGACTTGGGGACGGCAGAGTTGTCTACGGTCTGAAGTGGGGCCGCAGGAGAGTCTTTCTCGCCGTCTTGAGTAACAGAGGATATCCCATCGAGGGCTTGGGGAGGAGCAAATGATTTTGGCCTCCACTTTTTGTGAGCCTTCGTGCTGCGGGTGCGCTTCTGGACCGGGCCAGCGCTTCCTTCGGAGAGCATCTCTTCAAACGCCTGTTGGTCGAAGCGGACGACCATCTTTTGTTACGTAGAGCTAAGTTTGGCTGCATCTGATTGCGTCACCAATTTCTCAGCCGTGGAGAAGTTAGTCCCCAGCAGAGTCGCCATCGTGTTTGCCATTGATTGTAAATGTACAGAACAGTTTTATGGGAGGACTGAACTTAGACTCGCAATACAAACTCGCTTGTACAAAGAAAGCCTATGGACGAAAACCTAGGTACAGCAATCTAAGTACAATTGTTTATTTTAGATTCTGGGGAGTGACGATAGAGGCTCGGGAAGGCGACGGCAGCCCTGCCTTACTCCTTGGACGATCGGTATGCAGCCTTGGTTCCTGTGACGAAAGGGTTGGCATTGACGAAGAAATGCTCTTCCTGCTCTCCTCGTATTGCTCTTCTGGCTTCTCTCTCTCTGGATTGATCTCTGGTTATTAGGGGAGTCTCTCTGTATTTCTTTCTCTGATAGCGTATATGTTATAAGGGAATGGCACCTTGCTATTTATAATAGTGGGGGCATCATTAGGGTTTAGATGATTACCCATTCTCAAAGTGGCGACGGCCTGACGTATAATCAATCGGGACCATTAATTTTGGGCGTGAAGGATCTGGGCCATAAATGGGGATAGTATTGAATCCTGTGAATGATTAATGTTGATTGCTTTAAATCTTCATGATTGGTTGTGTCAAGCTTGGATTTTTCACCACGTGTCCCATTGGCTTGATCATGAATGATATGACCTGATCTCATTAATTATGAGGATAACGTTAAATATGGTCATTGGGATCTGGTTAATCTCTGATTGATCTGCATCCCATAATCACCCTTGCTACCAGCTGTCAAGTCGTAGGGGCCATTGAATCTCTGCCACGTGTCTTAATGGTGGACCCTGTCAGAACTGCATGATATCCATGAACCGCATGAGACAGCGTCTCAGTGAGCCGCATAGGTATAGTACTTGCGAGCCGCATGGGATAGTTTCTCGGTGAGCCGCATAGGTATAATACTTGCGAGCCGCATGGGATGGCTTCTTGGTGAGCCGCAGGAAGGTGATTTTCACCAGCCGTATGAAGCTGTTCTTCACTGGAGCCGCATGGGAGTAGCCACGTGTCAATCTCGGATTGTGTCAGAGATTTTCTCCTATTCCCAAAGAGTCTGTCATTATGACAGGACCATTATGACACTTCATGTCAGAGCCATCAGCTGTCAAATCATGGCAGAGCATTGAATAGGGCCATTACTCGATGGCCAGCTGTGTGAAGGAGTCCCATGGGGACACGTGGTGTTGATCGAGCTGCATATCTCTGTTGGTCGTATGTGAGCCGTATGTACTTCTGAACTGCATGCGGCTAGGGGGCTCTTTGAACCGCATAGGACTGTCCCTATATAAGCCGTATGGACTCTCCTGCCCCGAGCCGCATGAGACTAAGAGTCTCTCTGAATCGCATGGGACTGCTCCTGTATGAGCCGCATGGGGTTCTCCTGTTCCGAGCCGCATAGATCATCATTCTGATATTTTTCATGCTTCTACAACTCCGTCGATACTCCGTAAGCTTCTCGGCTGCCGCGACAGCCGTATTCACATCTGACACATCTTGCCTCTGCAATTTATGTGCTGCCCATGGTTATTGACCCTCCAGAAAGTGGAACAGGCGATCCTCCTTGCCCATAGTGCAAATAGAAAACATCAGGCGGGTGAACTCCTCCACATACACCTTGATGGACCCGGTATGTTTGAGTTGTCGCAAACTCCATCTCACGACGTACTCTACGTTCTTTGGGTAGAATTGAGACTTGATCTCCTTCTTGAGATCCTCTCAAGTCTCGATCAAGCATAGCACCTTTTCTATATCGATGCACCTGCGTCGCCACCACAGCATAGCATCATCAAACAAATATAGGGATGCTGTGTTTACCTTGTCGGTCTCATCCTCGATACGGACCGTCTTTAGGTAGCGCTCGACATTCCAGATGAAGTTATCCACCTCCTTCGCGTCCCATACGCTAGTGAAGGATTTGGGTTCTAGATACTTCACCCTCTGTATCGACTCCCTCCTCGGAGTCAGACCACCAGCAATGGCCCTCTCGAGGACCTCTGCCTTGGTTTGTATCTCTTTGCATAGTTTGACAATCTCCACCTTCGTGGCCTTTCGTTCCTCCTCGAATTTGGCCTGCATCTCGGGAAGATGCTCTCGGAACTCCGACATAGCCGTGGCAACTTTCGCCTCCAAACCCTGGACGAATTCCTCGTGAGCCGTTTGGTTCTGCTCCACTTGAAATTTGACGCCCGTCATGCCTTTCTCTAGCATCTCAATCAGTTCAGCCAACTCGCCAAGAGTCCGTTCCATCGACGGTTCCTTGCTCTTGCCCTTCCTCGAGGCCTTCGCCTTCTCCTTAGGCGATACGGGTTGCTCATTGATGATTGCTTCGGTCGAAGACATGACGACGATCGAACCTTTTCTCTGATACCCCTTGTGATGGACTTCGTGTTTTTACTAGCACTTTGTCCCGTACGGCACACTGTCTTTTTCTTTAAAGACCCGTGCAAGCCTTCCCAACCCGACTTAGCTAGATTGCTAAGGAAATTAGAATAGTGGAACAAAGATGGACTAGTAAGAATCTCTTTATTGACTTGGAGAATGCTTACAATGAAGGTGGTGAGGAACAAATGAAAGCCTTCCCCTTTTATAAGTGCTCAGAGAGCTTTATATGGAAAGTCCTGAAAGGAATATTCCAAGGATTATTCTTTTCTACCATAACTGGAACGACATATTCCAGGTTTATTCCCTAGCAACATAAAAGGAAACTTCACAGGCCATCCAGAAGCTTCTTGGGCCTCCTAGAACGATCTTGGGCCTTCCGGAGAGATCCACTATCTTCTAGAGCCTTCCGCCATCTTCTAGAATGTTCTGAAAGCTTCCCGTATAACCATGGTCCGTGAAAAGGTTATACAACTGGGCTTCGGGTGGGGTGAAACATTTGGGATGTTACATCGGGGTCAATTAAGCTTCTGTGGTGCGCCAAATGAGTGAAACCGCTTTTTATTCAAAGTATTTCAAATTTTAAAATTTTTAAAATTTGAAAACTTTGAAGGGGTCTTATATAAGCTAAAAATTGTTGAAAGAATGCATCATGCTATTCAAATAGCGCCAAGATTTATCAGTCAAAATAGCGCCTGACATCAAATATCGTGTGATATTAAATAGCGCTGGGCTTTAAGTGGCACCTGATTTCCACGTGGCAAGCTTCCTCGAGAAGCTGAAGCATTTGTCATAATGACTGACAACAGGTCAGTCGAAGAAAATCTTTCGAATCTCGAACGCACGGTGCTCGAGAAGATTGTGTCAGATTTATCATAATGATTGTCAGTTGCCTTGCGCTATTTATCATTTGGCACGAGGTAATCAGTTCCTACAGATTTATATATTAAGCAGATGCCGCCAATCAACAAATTGCGCTAGGCGCCAATTAACATATCATGCCAGTTGATCAATTATCATCCAGAAGCAGTTAGATGACGTGGCGTGCATGCCACTAATCTTGAAGAACGTGCATGTAATACTGCGCATAACCAAGCACATTTCTTTCACATGAATGCTACACATTATCAAGTAATTAAGCCAACCGTTCGCGCAGATGGATGTAGGTGCGCCAATTGCAAGTGTGCGCCAATCAGGATAACTGTTTGACAGTTATCTCAAAACTCTAGAAATAGAGTTCCAAATCACTTCTCAAGCATCACTAATGATCATAATCTCCTGACCAAGTTGCTGAACCAC